>PISX010009384.1:0-76081 GCA_004024625.1 Mellivora capensis
AAAGCTTTTGCACAGCAAAGGAAACCGTCAACAAAACCAAAGACAACTGACAGAATGGGAGAAGATATTTGCAAGTGACATTATCAGATAAAGGGCTAGTATCCAAAATCTATAAAGAACTTATCAAACTCAACACCCAAAGAACAAATAATCCAATCAAGAAATGGGCAGAGGACATGAACAGACATTTCTGCAAAGAAGACATCCAGATGGTCAACAGACACATGAAAAAGTGCTCCACATCACACGGCATCAGGGAAATACAATCAAAACCACAGTGAGATATCACCTCACACCAGTCAGAATGGCTAAAATCAACAAGTCTGGAAACGACAGATGTTGGCGAGGATACGGGGAAAGGGGAACCTTCCTACACTGTTGGTGGGAATGCAAGCTGATACAGCCACTCTGCAAAACAGCACGGAAGTTCCTCAAAAAGTTGAAAATAGAGCTACCCTACAACCCAGCAATCGCACTACTGGGTATTTACCCTAATGATACAAATGTAGTGATCCAAGGGGGCACGTGTACCCGAATGTTTATAGCAGCAATGTCCACAACAGCCAGACTATGGAAAGAACCTAGATATCCACCAACAGATGAATGGATAAAGAAGATGTGGTATATATACACAATGGAATACTATGCAGCCATGAAAAGAAATGAAATCTTGCTATTTGCAACGATGTGGATGGAACTAGAGGATATTGTGTTGAGTGAAATAAGTCCATCAGAGAAAGACAATTATTGTATGATCTCTCTGAAATGAGGAATCTGAGAGGCAGAGTGAGGGGTTTGGGGGGGGTAGGGAAGGAATAAATGAAACAAGATGGGATTGGGAAGGAGACTAACCATAAGAGACTCTAAATCTTATAAAACAGACTGAGGGTTGCTGGGGGGCACGGTGGTGGAGAGGGTGGTTGGGTTATGGACATTGGGGAGGGTATGTGATATGGTGAGTGCTGTGAAGTGTGTAAACCTGACGATTCACAGACTTGTACCCCTGGGGCAAATAATACATGCTAGTAAGGAAAAAAAAGTTAACAAGGAAAAGGGAAAAAACAAACAAACAAACCAAAAAGAACTAGAGAGAAAGAAAGAAAATTCTGTATAGTCACAGATGAGCTTACCTAGACAACCCAAAAGAATCTATAAGAAACCAATATCAACAGTAAGAGAATTCAGTAAAACAAGATGTAAAACTTATAAAAGCGTCTATATATATAACATATATGTATATTGTATGCATTGTATATACATGTATATTATATATATATTAACCTTTCTTAATATATAATGGAAGGGACGATCATATTTACAACAGCAATAAAATGATAAATGCACATAACCCGTATTTAGAAAATTGTAAGATATTACTGAACAACTCAAAAGCAGAGTGGATCAAATGGAAAGATACATAACTTTTTCATGGACATGATTCAACATTACAAAGATGTCAGTTTTCTGCGGTTATTAAAAAATTTAATGTAAATCCAATAAAAATAAAAACTTTTACAAACTGAGTTTTAAGAGTTGGTTCTAAAATACATGCCAAAAATACCCAAAACAAAACAAAAACAAAAACAAAAAAACCTAAAGGAGAGAAGAAGAATCAAGAAAACCCTGAGAAGGAAGTGCAGGTGGTGGGGTGGGGTAGGGGGATGATGTTATAGAGTAACATGGATTAAATAATAGAGACAATGAAAAGCAACAAAGTCCTAAAACAGAACCAACTATAGCATACATTTGGCCAATTTGGCATTAAATGTCATGCCAAGTCATTGCAGAAAAGGGGGACTTTTTCATAAATCATGTTGGGGAAATGGATAATTACTTAGCGGGGGGAGTTAGAGCTATACTTCCCAACAAATACCAGAATGAATTCCAAATAGGTCAGAGATCTAAACGTAAAAAATGATATCATTCAATTACTAAAAGAAAACTAGTGAGTAAATGAGTAACTACTATTAGGAATTCTTATAGTCTGGGAATCAGAAGAGCTTTTCTAAGACAACTGAAATCTGGAAGCAATGAAAGAGGTACACATCTGATTATGTAAAAACAATTCTTCTACATGGCAAAACAAAAACTTGCATGGCAAAAGATATAAAGAGTCAAAGAAAAAGGGCACATGTCTATAAATCATATAAAAAACTATGAAAAAAAATCAAGATAAAAGGAACCAAAAAGAATGGGGAAAAAAGTATCCAAAACATAAACACATAACTCACAAAAAAGGGTAATTAATTTTTAAATATATGAAACATACTAACCTCACTCACAAGAGAAAATAAAACACACAGATATCAGTTCCCACCTATCAAACTGGCAAAACTTTAAAAGGCAGGTGAGACTGTGAAGAAATAGGTATTCTTGTTTTTTGCTGGTAGAACTGCAAAATGATTTAACCTTATTTAAGGTTATCCTAGGTGATTTGACAATATCTAACAAAATCACATATACATTTACTCTTTTACCCTGCACATCCACATCCAGGAAACTAAAAAGATACAATGCCAAAAATTCAAAATGAATATGCACTAAGGTATCCACTACAGCAGTATTTGTAACAGGAAAAGCTTATAAATAACTGACTGAAATGAGGAAGATATCTATGTAGTTGTGATTGGTTAATTTATGCTGTCAACTTAACTGGGCCAAGGGGTGCTGGGATATCTGGCTAAATATTCTAAGTGTTTCTGTGAGGAATTTTCTGAATGAGATTAACATTTAAATTAGTAAACTGAATAAAGCAGACTGTCCTTCATAACGGGGTGGGCCTCATCCAATGACTTTAAGGTCTGCATAGAACAAAAGGTTAGCCCTCCCCAGAGTATGAAAGCCTCCTCCAGCCTGACTGCCTTAGCACGGGGACACTGAATTTTTCCTGCCTTCAGACTCAGACTAAAACATTCGCTCTTCCTAGGCTTCAAGCCTGCCAGGTGTAAGACTGTAACTATACCACTGGTTCTCCTGGGTCTCAAGCATGTCAACTCATCCTGCAGATCTTGGGATTTGTCAGCCTCCATAAACACAGGAGCCAATTCTCTGGAGAAACCTGACCAGTATACTACCAAACAGTGATCTCCATGAGATATTATTAAATAAAATAGAAAGGTATAAAACAGAGTATATAACATATCCCACTTGAACACAGGTAAGAATAGGTGGATATATGTGTGTATGTGAATTTGGTTAATTCTTTAAAAAAAAAAAAACCACAGGATAAAACAAATGAAGAAAAAGGATGGGAGCATTTTACGAATACAACTTTTTATAAAGTTTTGAGTTTTGAACCATATAAATGTTTCATATTTCCACAAATTAAAATAGGGGAAAACTCATAAAAATGAAAGAAAAGTGAACACAACCATATACAAAAGAACTATTTCAAGTAACTTTTAAACACAGGATCCTGACCCTTAGTGGAATATGTTCTAAAGACAAAAGAATTGCAAAGAAATTTTAAACTTCATCCAGTCTATTGTTAAATGTAAAACTGGCACTGTAATTTTCAAACCACTTTATGTGAACTATAGGACAAAAGCAAATGTGTTAATATTATTCAGAACTAAGTCCTTCAGCAGCAGACCTATCGCCCACATCTTACTTTATTTTCTAAATGCCATTTCCCACTAAAAGAAAGTAGGGCCCTGTGAAGAAATAGTTTGATTCTAAGTCTTAGATAGCAAAAGTAAAGGTTCATATTGTCCTAGAGAGTTAAGAAAGTACTCACAGGTGATGTCAGAACATAGAATCCAGCTTGGAAGGGGCTCCCACCAACTACATATGAAATAATCTAAACATCTTCCCCCCCTCAAAAAAAAAAAAAAAAAGACTGATGGAAGACTGAATAAATAACTAATATCAGAGGCTACAGTGATATTGCAAAAATTTAAAAAACCCTCAAAATCAAAAAACTTACTCATCACAATTGTAACTATTACACCAATTTCTTATTGAGAAAATTGCTAATTAAACAAAAAGAATTAGGTATACATGTATTTTTATTTTTACCCAGCCTTTCTGAAGAACAGGTTATCATTCCCTGTTCATAAAGAAAAGCTTTTATTTACAGAAGCTAATAAATGCAAAGAATGATACAATTTGAAAAAACATTTTGCAAACCCAAATGAAAGTTTATTTAATTAACAAATAAACCTGTTAGCTGGTTACAGGCACCTGGTTATGCTGTTACTGGGGGAAAAGAATGATACAATCTAAAAAACAATGTATTAAGAAGAGATTAAGAGAGCTAAAGATACAAAAGGTCTAAAGGAACTAAAGAAAGACCTAGATGAGATCACAGGCATTTTGAACATTTGTTGAAAAGGTACATGGGCAGCAAAGGATCAAGTCTTCCATAGTAGAGGGATTTTGCTTGATTAAAGGGAAACCAGCAGAACTTTTTTTTTTTTTTTTGTAATTCGTTTATTTGTCAGAGAGGGAGAGAGAGAGCACAGGTAGACAGAGTGGCAGGCAGAGGCAGAGGGAGAAGCAGGCTCCCTGCCAAGCAAGGAGCCCGATGTGGGACTCGATCCCAGGACACTGGGATCATGACCTGAGCTGAAGGCAGCCACTTAACCAACTGAGCCACCCAGGCGTCCCAAACCAGCAGAACTTTTAATGGTTGCTTAGAATAGTGTGACTAACTGGAATCCTTAAGAAACCCAAATGCAGAGATTGTTCTCCCCGTTCTATTCCTGCATCCTCCCCACCCCACATAGGTCTTGATTCTCAAATATGAAAAAGGCAGTGGGGCAGCACTAGAGGCATGGAGTGTGACTAAAAAGCAGAGAAAATTCTTTGCACTCTTTCGTAGGCTAAAGTCTCAGTCTTGCCGGAGGAATGTGCTTGTTATATACATAAGACAGAACTCACCCTCAAAGCGTTTGAAGCCAGAGGTGAAATGAAACTATGTAATCCCATTTTAACGCCTGATG
The DNA here is from genome assembly GCA_004024625.1 of Mellivora capensis. Classification (NCBI taxonomy): domain Eukaryota; kingdom Metazoa; phylum Chordata; class Mammalia; order Carnivora; family Mustelidae; genus Mellivora; species Mellivora capensis. Next base: position 4,944 of record PISX010009384.1, read on the forward strand.
GATCAAAGTGTCAATCTCCCATCCTAGCAGCCACTCAATGAGAGAGAGAGGGAAAAAAAAAAGCATGCCCTCTCTAGGGAAAACTAGTATTTATGCTAGTCTCTTCAAAACACAGTGTGTGTGTGTGTGTACATATATATATATGTATGTATACATATATATATATTTAAAAATTACCAGACATATAATGAAGCAGGAAAATGATCCATAATGACCAAAAGGAAAAAAAAAAAAAAACAGCCAAAAGAAGCAGATCTAGATAAAACATGTTGGAATAAGCAAAGACTTTAAAATAATTATTATAATTCTTTTAATTCAGAAAAAGGTTAACTGATTAGAACTTCAAAAGAAAAATGAAATCTCTAAAAGATGAGCCAAATAATTATTATACAAAAATTGAGAAAAATGGTATCTTGAAAATATCTCTCTTGGTAACAGATAGAACAAAAAGCAAAGTCAGTAAACATATAAAGATATTCCGAACAGTACTATCAACCATCTTGAAACCAAGAACCACAGAAGAGAGAAAGTGGGATATTTTACAAATAAACTGACATTTCTCTAAAAACGCAAATAAAAACAAGAACCTAAAGAAATGTAACCACCAGATGTCATGCATGAGCCCTGATTAGATTTAGAAAAAGAAATTATAAGGACATTTTGGGGACAATTAAAAAAAAATCTGAATTTTTGAACTAAAATTTTTAGGAAATGAGAAAACTACTGTTAATTATCTTAATGTGATGATGGTATGGTGGTTATGGAGAGAATATCCTTATTCTTAGGAGATGTGTGGGGATGAAAGTCATGTTTTCTGCAATTTACCTGCAAATGATTCAGGAAACAAGTGTTTCTCTCTATGTACAAAGGCAGAAAAAGCAAATTCTTTTATTAAACATAACGACTACATGTTTGTGTCTTGTTTCTAGTTTTTAGTATTTCATACTATAAGTCAAATTTTATTTTATTTTTTGCAGGAAATCATATGTAGAATTCTTTAAGCTAAACAGCCAATAAAATCTTAGAGGGGTAATGTCAGTAAGGCTTAGCTCACATACCAAATTCCTATGAAGTTGTTTTTTTTTTTTAAAGATTTTATTTATTTGTCAGAGAGAGAGAGAGAGAGAGAGAGCGCAAGAGAGCGAGCACAGGAAGACAGAGTGGCAGGCAGAGGCAGAGGGAGAAGCAGGCTTCCTGCCGAGTAAGGAGCCCGATGTGGGACTTGATCCCAGGACGCTGGGATCATGACCTGAGCCGAAGGCAGCCGCTTAACCAACTGAGCCACCCAGGTGTCCCTCCTATAAAGTTTTAAGTATAATTAACTGGAAAGAAACTTCTGTTAGACCCTTTTTAAAACCCATTTTAGCTTTCAAATTACCACTGCTTTCTTAGAATTATCAACAGAGAAATGAATTATATATAACACAAGTTAAAATTGCAGATAAATCAAGTTTCAAAATTCAATACTGTTTTGAAGCCTTTTCCCTCAAGCTAGTTTAAAGACATTATAAAACTCCTCATGGATTAAATCCCACAGTAAGATTAGTTTACAATATTTTGCTACTGTTCTTTTTCAGTTTGACCTCAATTCTTATGAATGTTCCTTTTCAGCAGTTTGACCTAAAAATGACCTCTTTCAGAATACATGAAGATACAATAACTACTGATAAAAACCACAAATCCAAGGAAAAACAGAGTGAAGTGTGAGGCAGATTCATTATTCAAGGAAGGTACAAACAAATGCTCCTATAAGAGTACCACCTATCAAAGTCCACTTAAGAAAATAAAGTCTGAGAGCTTGCTTGGTGTATCTGAATACTAATTTTAAAGCAGTACAGCTGCTAAAAGCCAAGAATGGTGATCTTAAATAGTGATGGCGCTGATTTTCTGACTGGATTACATTATTACTCTGTGTAATAAAAGAAATACATGGTTCAGCAGTATATCTTATTTTGTGTTTCTTAGCTTGAGGGAGAAAATGTGTATTGTGGGTAAGTCAGATTTATAACCATTTTCCCTCCAGAATCAACAACCAAACAAAAAAACCCCCAAACATTTTAATTCTAAGCATCTTATTTCCTACTATTCTGGCTCCTTTCTTTAGTTCTCCAACTCCACAATTCTTGGCATCCACAATCCATTGGTGGGTGATACCACCCTTTCACTCCCCACATCCAACTCATATTTATATATCATTATAATCACCACAATATATACACCATCATTTCCCTACCCCCTCTCGAGTCATTATACTCATTTGAGCATTAAGCTCAATGTTCTGTCCATTCACTTTCTCACTCTCTAAAAAAACTGTTTTCCCTACAACTTTATACCTCGATTATTACATTAGCTTCCTGATTTCCTTAGTTACACCCTCCCCTTCCTATAGTCTATCTTAACACAGCAATTAATTCTTAAGAATTCCAGACACATTGTAAAAGGTTAATAAAATTCTGTTAATCTTCTTAAAACATCCAATGACTCATTCACACAGAATAAAAGCCAATGTCTTTACAATGGTTTACAAAACCTTACAGACTCTAGCTGTTCATTATCTTACTCTCTACCACTCTTCTTCCCCCCGTATTTTGCTCTAGCCATACTGGTTTCCTTACTGTTTCAGAAACATCCCAGCAATAGTCTGTACCTCAAAGCCTTCGGACTTCTTAGGCTTGGTCTCTCACTTTTTTCATGTTTTTTATACATATCACTTCAGTGAGGCCGACCCTGTCTACCCTACTTAAAATTGTTCTATTTTTCCTTGCTTCACTTTTCTCATGGCACTTACTATATCTGACTTAGCATATATTTAACTTATATATTGTTTCTTGCCTCTATTAGCATGAAAGAGAGAGCAAGAAAGCAAGGATTTTGGTGGATAATTGTACTCTCAGTGCCTATGATGTGACTAGTACACAGTAGAGAATCATTAAAAATTATTATTAGATGAACAAAATAAAGATATACAATTTTTTTCTCTGGATTATTTGTTGAATGAATGAAATATGCATTATTACATAACTTTTAAATGATTTAAAACAGAAATTTTGGATAAAGTAACTACAATGAAATATAAACCAGAAGTTATCATAAATTTATTGTCCACATAAAAAGGAAATACTTTGTTTTCTGGGACTTCATTTTTTAATTAATTTTTTATTTATTTATTTTTTTAGAGAGAGAGAATGAGAGATAGGAGGGGCATAAGGAGGAAGAGAAAAAGAATCCTAAGTAGACTCCACCCCCAGTGCACAGCCCTAGAGCTCTATCTCACAAGCCTGAGGTCATGCTGTAAGCCAAAATCAAAAGTCAGTTGCTTAAGGGACTGAGCCACCCAGCCACTCCTGGGAATTCATTTTTAAATTTAGTCAATATACATATCTATTCTTCTCATTTTACCACCCTGAGAGAACCGACAGGAAGTATTTCACTTTCTGATATTTTAAATGTTAGAATTTATACTATGAATTTAAACTACGATATGATAAACATTATCCAAAATAAATTTAAGTGCTACAACACTCTAAGTCATACAACCAAAATTCAGGATTTTAACACTTTTAAGCTGTTTTCAAACTTTAAATTATAGAAACATATTCTCTTTTACTTGAATCCAAATATAGATAATTATGAAAAGAAATTTCTATACTATAACTGATTAATGAAGAGTTAAGTGTTAAAATTCCCATTTTAAATGTATTGGTGTTTAAGTATATTAAATGCATTTAAAGCTATACTTTTACTTATTTTTAGAGCTACACTTTTAAAAAGGTTGAAACAAAATTAAAAGTTATATCTGAGAAAAACATTTTGATAAAAAAGAGATGAATGATATGAACCTAGAGAAAGAGAGTCAAGGGGGAAAAGTTATTTAAAAGATATAATCTGTTTTAAAACAGCTCTATTTTGGTACAGTGAATTATACAAAGCATTACTTGGATTTAAGAGTTTAAACAGTACATTTGAAACCAAAAATGTTAGTTCATAAAAACACTCACCTACAACACCATTCAATACGACCTTCGCCCTCACAAGTTTTTGCCCAATGGTTATCTGCCAAATTTTTCATTGCAACAGCATATTCACAAAGGGTTTCCTCATCCTCACAATGTTCTCGCCAGATCTTATCAAAATCTCCCACTAAAAACAAGGGGAAAAAATGAATTAAGTTAATTTCACTTAAAAACATCTCAGGCTTTTAAAAGTTTATTTCTGCATAACCTATAATTACTTAAAAATGAAAAAAGCAAAATCATGAAATCAAATTTCATGAAGCTTAAACTTTTTAATTTTAAAAGGTCCTTTATGCAAAAGATGCAACATTTTAACTATGATGATGTGTTAATCAAATAAATTTTACCATTTTAAACAGATGGATTTGTGAAGCTCAAACTAATAAACATAAGCAGACATAGCTATGAGTTATCAGTTTATAAACCAAAAACACACAGGGAGGGAACAATTATGGCTGGGCATTCAAGCATTAATTATCCTGCTACCCTTGGGCAATATGACCTTGCAGCACAGAGTAAAGTTACTTAAGCCTGCTTCTTGCCTGTTATTTTCTTGGATCTCTACATACAGTTTTCTTTTTTTTTTTTTAATACAATTTCTTTTCTTTTTTTTAAAGATTTTATTTATTTATTGACAGACAGAAATCACAAATAGGCAGAGAGGCAGGCAGAGAGAGAAGAAGGGAAGCAGGCTCCCTGCTGAGCAGAGAGCCCGATGTGGGGTTCGATCCCAGGACCCTGGGATCATGACCTGAGCCCAAGGCAGAGGCTTTAACCCACTGAGCCACCCAGGCGCCCCTCTACATACAGTTTTCTATATTAAAAAGGGGGGTTGATAGGTGAGATGGTAACATAAATTAGCAAGCAAGCTAAATATTTTTATTTACTTACTTGGACATGCTCTCGGCATACAGTACTTTTGGGCAAAAATGCTGCTAGAGAAATTATCTTGGAAGCCCCTCCAAAGTTTCAAATCTTTATAAAATGTTCTGAATAAAAATTATAAGCTGACTATATTTGCCACCACCTTTGTAAAAACATTAAATCAGTCACCACTTTTAATATAAAATCTGAAAGAGCAATGTGCATTCTGATAAAATATGGAATGAGAATGCTATGGCCAAATAAATGAGCATTAACATAATTGTAAGGGTAAAAGAATAAACAAAAGGATAAACAAAAATTATTGTGGTGGCTTCACTCAACATCCTTAGTCTTAAGTTTTATTGCCTTATGTTCAAATGTAGGCAATTGTTTGGTGACAGAATAAAATAAAAAACATAAAATAAAACAGCCAAATTTGAAGATGGTAGTCAAATTCTCTCCCCAGTTAAGACTATTATATTCTAGCATTTAAGAAGTGTGTGTGTTTGTTTGTTTTTTAACACAGAAAAATAATTAAAACAGTTCAAATACATCAAGACTGACTTACTCAAAATTTCAAAAACCTTATTACTGTAAGCACAGAGACCAAGAAGGACTGAGTTGAAAATCAAAATACTAGCCCTTTAGTTTGACTAAATTGAGAAACAGCAATAAAGGTACATACATGCCCACGCACACAGTGTTAAAATGACTATATATCACAGTCTCAATCTTGGCCTGAATACCGAATGTAAACCCAAAAGGGATGAAGGTTTCTCTTTTGGAAGGTTATGTATTTACACAACAATATTTTCATGAAGCATTTGTGTAGTGACAGAGCTCTCAATTTGTTATATAGTGAACTGCAATAACCATCCACTAAAACAAGCAGGCAAACATATTTCCTAAATTCTCAAAGAAAAACTCCTCAGTTTTAGAAACATCTTTCAGATAGAGTAATTTACCAAATCTCTAATAGAACTACAGGAAGTAAAGTCTTTGAAAAAAAATTTTGATTAATGATACATTAATAAGCCTATGATGGTTCCTAACACTCTTCCTGACTATTAATCAGACTTGATATCAAATGGTTCATTAAGGAATAGTATCATTTTAGAGGTGCTTTATCTTTTATTAAGATGATTATCTTTGATTCTAAAAGGCCCTTTGTTTGAACTTCTAAGTTTCACTGCTCTATTTAATATGAAAAATAAATACATAAAATTACTATATTTGTTGGTAATAAGAATCATTCAAACAAAGGTGTATGGCCAAATGTATCTGGGAAAAACTATGGTTAACATATTTAAACAGATATGTTAGATTTTTTTTAGCTTAGATTCTACAGAAGATACAACATAAGACAAAGATCTGGGTATAAGTAGTTTATTTGGGAGAGAATCCTAGGAAACAGGAGTGAGGGAGTGGGGAGAATAAGCCAAGGTACGAAAAAAATGCTAATACAAAGGTACACTATTGAGTTCTGCTGCTGTGGGCTAGAGAAGCATATGAATTCTGGAATTTTGCACCTAAAAGACAGGAGGCTAGGACATTTTATGCATCAGCTACAATCCCCAATTAACTGAGAGTTGATGAGAACCTCGACTTCTAGTTTGCACTTGGGCACTGAGTAAGGCGACATCCTTAGTGGGCTCCAGCAGTGTTGAAGTATAGTGAAAAGCAGCACTCAGTTAAAGTGCAACTTTGTTAGGGCTGCGTGCCTCTGAGCTCACAGAGCTTGTCCACCACAGCTGAAGACCAAGAGTACGTTATGTGGGGGCACCAAATGCATCTACTACAACTCTATCACTGTATACTGTGAAATTCAATTTACCCTGGAATTAACTAGAGTTGCAAAGGCAATTGTACATATACAATGACAACTGCATATATACAGAAACCTACTGCCATTCCGCTTTTAAGACCTATAGTTTTCCACATTCAACAAAATTTTGTGTACATAATATCAGTATCTTGTGCAGTTTTAAAGCTTACTATCTGCTTCACTGAAGTTTTGAGGAAGGATTCAGATTTTTGTCTGTAAAGCCTATTTAACTCAAACTGTTTGCAGAGAACTTTCAATTTTATGTCTTTGCTAACATTTAAGTCTCCAAACTCTCTCTAACTATGATAATACTGAAACCGATGCATGATTAGTAAAGTGTAGTACCCTTATATATAATTGAGGCTAAACAATGTAATTGTATATATTTTTCATTCTTTCAGTGGATTTGCTGAAAAAAAAAAAACAAAAAAAAACTCTATGTCAAAATGCTATCCAGGATAACAAAGTTAATGAGCTAGCACTGGCATCAAAGAAAGGGAAGAAGAAATGTCACAAGATTTGGTAGATGCTATATGAACCAGATTATGTTCCCTATGTCCTATGTAAGTCATCCTGGACCCAGAACTTTAAAATCATATATAAGAAGAGTGTATCAAGAAGACACTATGTTAAATGATGGTTACAAAGTTGAAGAAAAAACACTGCCTCCACTTATTAAAAAATTCTACTTTCTAGAATACCCTTGAAAGCTTGTTAAACAAAAACAGAATGGGCAAATTCAGTTTTTTTTTTTTCCATAACAGTCCATTCTCTGTTTTTACAGTATTCAAAATAATGGTATTTATCTTTTAAGCAAAGTATTTTCAAAATAATTTATGATTTGAGTTCTAAAAGCCAAAATTTTTACACAAAAAATGTGTTAAAACTCGATTCTAAGAATTTTTAGTTATCTTTTAGAAATTAGGTCAACCAACATCTCAAAGACTAAATTATTTAAAAGAATAATACTTTTTCATTACCAAATAGCAAATTAGGAACTAAGAACTTCCTGAGGTCTGCATCAAAGATCTAGTCAACAGAATCAGAAATCCTTAAGTATTCAAGCTCAATCAGAGGTTCTCAATGAATTAGTAATTAGTCATATAATGATTTTATAATGATATTGGCATTTGTGATGACTCAAAATCATTGCGATTAATATCTATTTTCTTGCCCACTTCTTACAGACATCCTCTAGAAGTATGAATGTATCTTTTTAAAAAAGAGAGAAAGGAGGACGAGGAAGGGAGGGAGAGCTAAATCTCCAATAAATACATACATTTCATTTTCCCCAAATACAGAGAATTCAAAAATTATTTTTAGAAAGCACAATTAAAAATATATGTCCTCCTGGGACGCCTGGGTGGCTCAGTGGGTTAAAGCCTCTGCCTTCCGCTCATGATCATGATCATGAGGTCATGATCTCAGGGTTCTGGGATCCAGCTCTCTGCTCAGCAGGGAGCCTGCTTCCCCTCCTCTCTCTGCCTGCCTCTCTGCCTACTTGTGATCTCAATCTCTCTGTCAAATAAATAAATAAATAAAATCTTAAAAATATATATATATATGTATATATGTCCTCCAGCCTAACTTAAAATTAATAATTAGTGAATATTTTATGGCCAAACTAAATGAATATAAAGGAGAAATCAGTAATCATTTGTTCAAGTACATAGTTTTAAAGATCATGTTAAAGCTCTGCTTCGTCTAAAAGATAAAGTCGTCAATTTCCCTAATAAGATTCTAAACTGTTAACAAGTGACTTCTATTTATTATATTATTCTTACAAATTTTTAAAACAGTAATTTAAAAAAACTAGTTAATAATTTAAAACACAACTGATGCCAATTTAAGTTGTCAAACTAAGTTCAGTAACAGAAATCAATGAACCACGTTATTTTGAAGATTGATCCTAAAAATCAAGACAGTATCATAATTACTGACTAAATTCACCTCTACAAAATATGAGCTACTACTTCCTATAAAAAGTGGTAACAGTAACAACTAGGAAAAAATTAATAGCACATTAATTCAAAAGACAGAGTTCCATGGAATCTAAAACAAAAACAAGGGACGCCTGGGTGGCTCAGTTGGTTAAGCGGCTGCCTTCGGCTCAGGTCATGATCCCAGCGTCCTGGGATCGAGTCCCACATCGGGCTCCTTGCTCGGCAGGGAGCGCGCTTCTCCCTCTGCCTCTGCCTGCCACTCTGTCTGCCTGTGCTCGCTCACTCTCTCTCCCTCTCTCTCTGACAAATAAATAAATTAAAAAAAAAACAACACAAAAAAACAAGATCACAGATACAGACAGCAGATTGGTGGTTGCTAGAAGTGTGGGGTGGGGTGTGGGAGAAATGGGTGAAGGGGGTCAAAAGATACAAACTTCCAGTTATAAAATAAATAAGTTATGAGGATGTTAAAAAAAAAAAAAGTAAGTAAGTTCCATTTTTAATGATTTGGTGACTAGTTTAAGGTACTATTACTTTGGGGTGCCTGGGTGGCTCAGTAGGTTAAACCTCTGCCTTCAGTTCAGGTCATGATCTCAGGGTCCTGGGATTGAGTCCCGCATCGAGCTCTCTGCTTTCCCCCCGCCCCCGTCCCCGCCTGCCTCTCTGCCTACTTGTGATCTCTCTGTCAAATAAATAAATTAAATCTTAAAAAAAAAAAAAAAAATTATTACTTTGAGTGCAACTGTCTTTTTTGTTTTGTTTAAGATTTTATTTATTTGACAGACAGAGACACACTGAGAGAGGGAACACAAGTGCGGGGGGTGGGGGGAGTGGGAGAGGGAGAACCAGGCTCCCCACCAAGCAGGGAGCCCAGTTCAGGGCTTGATCCCAGGACCCTGGGACCACGAACTGAGCCAAAGGCAGACGCTTAAGAAACTGAGCCACCCTGGTGCCTCTGGTGTCTTATAAGAACCAAGTATAATGGAGTTAAGGGGTTATTCATCTTTACTCTTCTAAATAACCTCAAGAACAGGTCCAAAATCAAGTGACCAATGGAATCCCCTATTTAAGTTGATACTATTTTTCCTTTTTGAATTAACTTCTCTCCTGCCATTTGTTACAAGCAAATTTCTTTCCTTCAAGTCATAACTGAATTTACATATTCAGAAGGGTTTATCTGCTTCTTACTTGATCATCTTACAATTACTTCCTATATGTATCTGCAATCCTTATAGTACTTTGTCACTTGTTTATGGATATTGTCTATTAAGACCATAAGATGGTAATTTTCCCATTAGAAAGTATAAATTAAAAGGCAAAGACTTTTTGATTTATAACTTGCATAAGCTATAGGAGTTAGTGATGGTGCCCCATTAATGCGGGAAAATGTTTTACGTTTTTGCCATGCTCAAAAAATACACAAAACACCAAAATTATAAATTATATTCAGTACTAGAGTAAAATTAAAACTAGAGTTGACAACTGTCAGTGGATAATAGTAATGAAAAAGTAAAATCTGAATATTTCAAAATAATGTTCTCAAAATAAGAGTTACAAGAGGCTTGGAAAAACAATAGATTCAAAGTCAATTTTCTGGAAATTTCACTGTTTTATGCTGCTTTATGTATGTATTTTTTACTTTATGTTATTGTCAAAAGAAAAACTTGCAGCTGGAAGTGCAATTGTATCCATTAAGTTCTTTGATAACTGTACGTATTTCTAAATAAAAATTTAAAAAAACAAAAAAATTTCAAATCGCATTTTCTACTGAAATAGAAAAAACCCAACAGTACATATATCTTTTAGGAAAAGCTATAAGCTTAAAGAGAAATTATTGGTAACAACACTATTTAAATAGATGAGCTATTTTTATGTGAAAAAAAAGATGGTGTTATCTATGCTAAAAAAAAAACAGATGCATTTTTACATGCTAGGATCATTTGATGTTTATAAGTATGCTTCAAATAATATTATTTTCTCAGTAACTCCTAATTTTCTCATTTTAAAAGATAAAGCACAGAAGATAAGGAATTTTGTTAAGTAAATCTGAGGCCAAATTTAGATAAGAATAGCATGTATATTACTCTTAGTGGTTTACCCTTGTGAGTCATAATATCAAAGATCAATGCCGCACGACTGTGGTTCTTACATGGAATACAAAACAAATCACATGATTCCATATTCACAAAACTCTAAAAAAAAAAGAAGACAAATGTCAGAAGGGATCAGTGGACATAGAGTACAGAATGAGAGAGGTGTGACTACAGAGGAGCATAAGGAAATTTGGAAACAATAGTAATGTTCTGTATCTTGAATGTAGCAATGCTTCACAGGTGTATACATCTGCCAAAACCCATTGAATTATACACTTTAAATGGGTTCAGTTTATTGTACATAAATTGCTCAATAAGTTTCATTTAAAAATATTATATGCCATGAGCACAGTAAAAGTTACAAAATAAAAAAATATATTTCATTAAATTTGAGGGCCATTAACTTCTCTTTAATAAAAAACAATTTACAAAAAAAAACCAATTTGAGTATCACAAACAAATCTTGAACTTGTGGAAATTTAGAACTAAAAATGTATTTAATTTTTACTTCGGTACATTATCAGATATGGACAGTAAGATACTTAACCTATAGATGACCAGATTACCAAATTCACATTTCAAGAACCTTTAAAGATCATTTTCTCTAATATGAGGTAAGCAGATAAATGACCAAGTGGAAACAAGTTCAACAGCCACTCTATGGCATTAAGACAAGTGTTCAGGTCTAGAGTGTCTCACAAATACAGTTAAAACCAGGCTTCTCAGGATTCCTGAGCACCTGATACAGTGACACACCTAAAGGGGAACAAAACATCCACAGTGTGTGGTGTAGAAGGAGCTTCTGAGATTCAAACATAGAACACCTGAAAACCTGCACCTTATATCCAACATGTCATGACTAGTCATTTCTCTGATGAGGGAAAAAACCCAATATTGGGATGTATGTACTAAGGTCAGACCTTTCTTATAAAAACAGAAATATAAGAAGCAAAGTAGTCGGGGTTGGCGGGGGTGGGGGGCAAAAAAACCTGTTACAGCCATTCTAATACTGAAGAAGACAGAGACTACAGAGCATTCTTGGTAGAAATTCCAGGAACCAGCCAATCTTCAATGTTATAGCCCTTGAATGCACCCAGGCAGTATAGGTAATGATATACCTTTTTATTTCTTAAACCATGTATGTAACAAATTTAATGCTTCCTATGTTGCAAATACCATTTTAAGTACTTCACAAATATTAACTCATTTAATTCTAATACCCACCCACCGAGGCAGATCTTTTACTTTACAGATAAGGAAACTGAAGTACAGAGACATTAAGTAAACTTCTCAAAGGTACACATCAAACCTAGCAGTCAACTGCCAAAGTCCATGCTTCTAACCACCACACCACCTTGCTTCTCTTTACCAGTTTTTAATTTATGAACGTTCACAGATATGAACAAATCTTTGCACCAGAACAAAGTACACTGACACTACTTGCTACAAACAAATGGTCTTTTGTCAGTCAAATGCAATTATATAGTCTCTGCAACTGCATTAATTGTTAGATTTCTGGCAATGATTTCAACTCTGGCTGCTCACTGGAATCACCCAGAAGTTTCATTTAATTGATCAGGAGTGCAAACTAGTTATTTATTTTAATGCTCCTCAGATAAAGCCACTGTGCAGTGATGGCTCAAAACCATGGCTCAAAAACCATGATAAGATTGTAAACTCAAACACCTCTTGAAATAATATATAGATCAGTGAGGCTTAGGGCATCCTGAAGAGTCAAATTTAATTAAAAAACAAAACACTGCATGGATGAAACTCAGTATCTACAAACGTAATTTAGTCTACAGTCTATCTTGTGTTTGGAGCATTCTCTTTTTATAAACATATTTATGATAAAAATAGTTAATTCAAAATGTAAAACTCTGAATATATCCTATACAGGAGATGGAAAGAAATTAAGAAAAGTCAGACTCAATGGCATCAACATCTCTTATTCCCTTATAAAACAAATTTACTGATAGATGTACAACCACAGAGATTACTTGTTTAGTGTAAACAAAGGACTTATGAACAGCCTTCTGAGAATTAATTTCTGTATAAATTGGACTAATAATTTCTATATTAAGTAGAGAAATTGCTTTATAAATGAGAAAAGGGGATGATCAGATGCATGGTGATTAGCCATCTACTCTAAAATAACCCTTGCATTGGGCATCAATATACTTACACCTAGAGCATAATAAATTAGTACAGCTTATATCAGTGGTTCTCAGATGTTTGATTTTGCACCTAGTGCAAATTTCACCCCCAAAATTTAGGAGGTTGGTATTGGGGTTGAAAGATTTTTATCTTTGAAGTTACAGTATATAAGTAAATATACACTCAAAATTATTACCATCTTCTAATACTAACACACAGACACACAATACAATATCCTTAATAGTTCTCATTTTTTCTGTTTGGATAAAACTTTTTATTATTATTATTTTTTAATCTTTGGCTAACACTAGTATGTAGGAACCAATAGGTAGGGAAAGAGGAGTAGCAAATAACAAAGAAGAGAAATTCACAGTATACAGTAAAATAAGGCAAGGTGATTCCACAAACATTTACCAAATGTTAAGAACAAAGCATTTTACAGTATCCATATTCTCCACTATTTACAGTTTAACTATAGAAAAACAATATGTTTACAATGATAATTTCAAGCGTTTTTAGAAGGGTAAAATTAATCTAACTACTCAATATAAGAAGCCATGACCATAAATTCTTTACAAAAAAACCCCAAAACTGTACCCCAAATTTACAATTTAAAAATACGAATGAATATAAAAAGATTAAACCCAACTATCTGGAAATATCTATATAAGCATCTTTCTTTTTGTGTGTACCTTAAATTTATAAAGCATAATGCTACATACTAGGGATACAAAAACAAAAGGCAGAGTCCTACTCAAGGAACTAAAGTTAGTGGGAAAGACAGGTAACTGAACTGGTAAGGGATAAATACAATAAAGGCAAGCACAACTGTGGTATGGGAGCGCAAGACAGAAAGAGGGACACTATGTAAAATTGGACACTACTGGTGTCTTCCAAGGATCTGTACTCAATTACACATTATTATCACTGTGGGTCAGTTCATATGGCCTCAAACTTCAATTTCCACAGACAGGGCTTCCAATCCTATACTTCCAAAGGATATATTCCAAACTAAATAATTACACCAACCCTATGACAAACCAAGCTGTTTACTCTGTTCTCCCTGCTCCCATCCCAACCCATACACATTTCCAAAACAGAGGAAAATGAGTACTTAAATTTTCCCACCAGACAACAAACCTTGACATCTGACTCTTCCCCTTTACTTTCACTGAAACTACTCACTCTGACCTTCAAAAATTCTTTGGTGTATCTTTCTCTGTTTTCATGATCACTGCTGTTATTGATGTTATGATTAACTCTAAATCAGATCAATATAAGGTTCTCCTAAGTGATCTCCTTTCTTCTGGTTCTTTCCTACTCTACAGTACTTTAGAGTTCAGCATTCCTTAACTCCTCTGTTCATTATATAACCTATGGAGCTTTCAAATACATGTGCCTATGTTCCACAAATTTCCACAGATGATAATGATGTGGAACCAAGGCTAAGATCCACTGCATTTGTTATTGTTTTTTTCCCCCCACAAAACAATCAAAAGGATCTACACCAATCAAGACGATCTACTTAATTTTTACTGTACCTTTTGAAATGTAAAAAAACCCAAACCCTAAAAAGACACCTTACTACAATGATGAACAATAATAACAAAATCAAATTGTTAATAAACTATATGCCTCTCACTGAAATGACTATTTACTAGTCAATGTTCTCTTTTAGTGTTACTAATTATTAAACCCTTCATTTTTTTTCCTTGCGAGAATGGCAATTCCCACTCTCCTTGTGTAAAGTTAACAAAGCCCTTCTGTGGACAGTCTTCACCTTACTTATTTTGCTAACTAAATAAACATTCTATCACAAAGCAGCACTTTCTGATTCTATATCAGAATGAGCATGACTAAAAAAAAGGAAAAAAAAGAAAACAGTAAATCCTCACTTTAAAAAAAAGGAAAAAAAAAAGAAAGAAAGAAAACCTGTTCTAAGTTTTTTGGGGTCATGGAGTTGGTTAGTATTTTAAAGTAGTGTTGAAGACCATAGAAGGAAAAAAAAAAAAATTTCAAGTAAAAAGTCTGTTATCCTATTGTTAAAAACAATTTCAAAACTTTGTTTCAGGAAAACCACTAATACTATATTCATTCTTTCATTTTTAGACCTTTTGGTGTTAGTTTAAAAATATTTCTAATTCAAGTTTTTCCCTGTCAATTCTCTTTCATGTGTTTGCTAAAGAATAACAATCACAATAGTATTTTTCAGCCTATCCCAAACTGTTACTTTAGCTCACCCCTTCTCTCAAACTATGAAGAACGTGAGTAATAAAATTAAACATCTCAACTAGACTATTTAGTAGTTGCTTCTTAACATGCTGCTCACAACTATTTATCTTCAAAATATAATTTTTTCTGGACATAATCTATAGAACCAACATACCCTGTATTCTCCTTTTGTGCTTCAGTATCAGTAATCTGTCTTTACTGCTTTTATAATATCATCACTGCTATTACTAACACTGATTTTAATATAGGAAACTACAATAAAGATCACCCATAATTCAGTGACCTTGAGAATATCACTGTTAACAGCTTATTATGCACTTTTACTTTTCTCTGATTGGCTTATAAACTACATGGGTTTGTGTGATGAACTGTTTTAACTTGTTTTGGCCTACAGAATAAGTAAATTCAGAGTATTCAGAGTGAATAAATTGATGAAATTTACTAAATACATCACAGATGGGTTAAAAAATCAAATCTAAACGGAATGGAAATCATACTTTTATTATCTAACAACTGCAGCCTTTACATTTTCTCAATTTTTACATGAAAACTTTAAGTTTGATAAAAGAGATGCCAAGCATAATAATAATCATTGTAAGAACAATTATGAGACTAGGATTATGGGAAAAAACATACAAGGACAACTGAAAATACACATGGCTCTACTTCAGTTCTCAATTAGATACGTACTCATCAGGCAGATCGCATTAAACAATGAAGTCCCTGTTTGGAAAGCAAAATTAGCTGTTTCTCATTAAAAAGCTGTCTACAACTCTTATGATACATTTAAAATATTTCTGGCTTACATGGCGGTGTTATTTTTAAAATTCTGTATAGCAAAGACAGAAAACACCTTTATCTGCAAACATGTTCATTTATATAAACTCAATCTAAAAGACCGTCCCTTAGCTATAAATGGCTGACACTACAAACACCTCTTCTCACCACTGCTAGATACTTCCCTACCATTTCCTCTTGATAACTACTTAAGATAACAGCAATGCCAAGAACACTGACCATTATTCCAATTCTTACTTTATACAAATTGGCAAAGGATCTCTAAGTGGTGACAGAGAACAGGCAGTAAATGGAGTAAAGAGGGAAAAAGGTGGTAAAAAAAGAGTGCACTAAATCCACCAGCTAGTCTTTACCATTCTATCCGCTACCACCAACCCCAAGCCTGCTCATCCCCATCAATAAGCATCAGTTGGGCAAATGGACTAGAAAGGATAGAGAGAAATTTTTTCTACCACAGCAGGAAAATCTTATTTTCATTGTTATTCCTGATTCATTTTCAATTTCAGTACCAGATATAAGGGAAGGGAAAACTACATTATCTAACTGTATACTTGTTATCCAATGCTCACTCCTGCCATTTCTCACCCAAAAACCCATACTTCATATAGTCCCAACTCAGCTCATCATACCTATCCCATGGATTACTCCATTCTCATCAATTTACATCATTTTACCTAACACAAATTCCTGCTTTCCATTTTCCTCCTATTTCACCAACATGCAGAGTTACCATTAGGTGTGCAATTGGGAAGAAAAAATTATTTCCATAAAATATGTACAGTACTAATGATGACCTATTCAAACTTCAAGCAAGTTGTTTCATTATTTTGGGGATTTGGCTCACTCATGTGTAAAAGGAATGCATTCCAAAGACTGGCTGACAAATTTCCAGGCCCCACTGACAAGGATTCTGAAACTATATACCAAAGGTAGAAGACAAGAATTTTCTAAATGGCACACAGATGATCAGTCATATTTGGGAATCAATGATAAATGCTAAGGTTCCTTCTAGTCAAACATTCCAAGATTCTAAGCTGGAATTTTCACTGCATTTTCTAATAGAAATATTGTTATGTGTATAGTTTATATCATTGATGGTCTTACAGTTACTGTTTAAATAGGCCTGTATAACCTGACCTAGCAGCTAAGCTCCACTTACATCATTATTTTATGACCACTGGTGACTTGCAAATGAACTTGTATGTTTACACACTGTGGACCACCAGTATTATAATACTAAAACCCCAAAGGAAAACACTAAAAAATTATTTTCTTGGGATTATGTGCATAATTAGACTTTTCCACAGATGGCCTTTTCACAGATCTCTGTCCAATCACAACTAAGATTTGACTTACATGTCAGAAATAAAAGTAGGAAGTGCATGCTCATTAGGATCTCTTACTTTGCTAGTTCACTGGTGGGGCTTTGTGTATCACTGGAATAAAGCCTGGAGAAATCAAGATCATTGATGGAATTCAGGGCATTAAAATGCCTAAAGAACAGTCTCACTCAAATGTTTACAGACTGCCAGGACTTTACCTGCTCAGAAGCACCCTAGATCATTCATTTATGAACCACATGTATGTCTTCTAGCTCTGGTAACTTCCAATGACCAATTCTCATTATAAACAAAAGTTCCCTTGGTTAATATTCAAGTTTTTAAAGACATGTTTCAACATGTGGGAACTAATCAAGTATAAACAGTACTTGAACACACGATGACACATTAGTAGTGTGTTGATTTAAGTGGAACCTCTTCATTTACAAATAAATTAATAATATAAAAAGGTAGAAATGGAAACAATTATATGCTAGTCAGCTTTTTCTTTAAAAAGATGTACTTGCTTAGAGCTGTACAAAATAACATGATAAATTAAATTGTGTACATTTATTTCTTCATTTCTCCAGTGGATTTCTCCAATCTACAGTGAATGTCATTATGTAAGTGCATTCTTTGAATATCAAGAATGATGCAATGGTTGCCATGACAACTACTCACTTTATTGAATAAATTGTGGGTTGGGGGTTAAAGCGCTCTTTTAAAAACACATGTCAACATCTTAACTATGCCTGATAAGTCTTTCTATTGTCACCTATTAAACAATAACTATAAGCCATCTTTGAGGATGACTACTTAAATGACTATTTAAAAAGCTAGGCTTGGAGCGCCTGGATGGCTCAGTGGGTTAAAGCCTCTGCCTTCAGTTCAGGTCATGATCCCAGGGTCCTGGGATCAAGTCCTGCATCGGGCTCTCTGCTTAGCAGAGAGCCTTCCTCCTCCTCCTCTCTCTCTCTCTCTCTCTGCCTGCCTCTCTGCCTAGTTGTGATCTCTGTCAAATAAATAAATAAAATCTTTAAAAAAATAAAAAGCTAGGCTTGAGTTGCCAAGGGAGGAAAACTTTGAATTAAGTTTGAGAAATGAAACACATCAACCACATTCAAAGGAACAAAAGATACTCCTTTTTAATCTTCTAGAGTAATTGAAAAGTGTTTGTAAATCAAAAGTAACATGATGTTACATGTCACTGTAACATATTTCGCGTCTAATCCTAAATTTAACTCACTATAAAACTAACACTAGAAGACTGCTGACTTTCAGGTTGCAATTAAGCTAAAGTGAGAGCAAGTTGAAGGCTATCCCTCATTTTGATACTCAAGAAATTTCTCCTGAGTGTGTAAAAAACTGGGAATTTCCAATGTCAAGTGACCTACAAAACAGTTCTGTAAAGAAGCCTGTATTTAAAAACACCAAGGATAACTGCAGACCCCAACTATAAACGCTCCTCAGCCAAAGGCAAAAGCTACCAAAGGCTTCTTCCTTTGCTTCAGACCTTCCATAGGACAGGTTCCCAGCTTCACCGGCATCTGTGTCCCTAGGAGGCTCGGTGGTTACACAGACTATTCAAAGCTAAACAATATTTTGAGAACCTGCCCCAGATCTTTTCCTTCCCCACCGAAATCAAGGTTTTGGAGAATGGCGGACGGGGGTTATGAATGGCGCCCCTCCCCCCTCTAACAAGGTGAGGTCCAGTCAGCTAGAAGGCCTGCTGACTTGGCAGCCCTGGAAACCAATGCGAGGAAGCTCCAGCACTGCCCGGCTAAACCCACAGGCAAGCGGTCTGTCGGGGCAGCAAATCAAGCAGCCTGGTCAAGCGCGGGGAGAGAGTGGCAACTCACGCTTCCTTCAGTCTTTCCCAAATGGCTTTTACTTGCCTTCGTGTTTTACCTTCAGCTCTCGCCAAGAGCGACCTCCACCTCTTCTGGGAGGGCGCGTGTGTTTGTGTGTGTAGTGACAACAATCTCAGCACCCCGACTGGGGACAGGGGATAGGAAGAAGTGGGGACTCAGTTCCTCCACAGCCCTGGAACTCTCCTGAAGGGCCCTCGAAGAAAAAGGGGCGGGAGGAGCGCGTCAGACGCCGACTGAGGACTCGACCAAGAAGGGGGCGTCCGGGCCTGGGAGAGCGGCGCTGGCAGGGGCTGACGTGCAGCTCCTTCAGGTTGCAATGGTGGCCCCTTGGGGGAGGGGAGAGGTGACAAGGGGTTGGGGGCGATGAGGCCTCCCCTCCCCCCTCGCTCAAGCTCGCTGTTTACCTTCCCGGTACTTCTTGCGGAGCCGCCGGTGGACGCTCTTCACCACCCCGGACAGCTTCTCCTGCTCCAGCTTCCGCTCCTGCTCCCGAGGCGGCGGAGTGCTCGGGGGCCCAGCCCCATGCCTGCGAGCACTGCTTCGGCCGCCGACCTCCGGCTCCATATCGCTGCCGCCGCTGCCGCCGCCGCTGCCGCCGCCGCCCCTCGGGCCCCCGCAGACGCCTGCCTGACGGAGGAGGTGGCAGCAGCGGAGGCAGCAGCCGGGGGAAGGCAGAGGAGCCAAAGCGTCGGCCTCGGAGGTGGCCCCTTTCCCAAACGCTCAAGCTGATTGGCGGACTGTGGAGGGCTGGGCGGAAACGGAAAAGGCTAAAGGCCAATGGATGGAGAGCGCCGGCGGCGCACCGGGTTGTTTGGGACTGCGAGCAGCTGGAGGAGGCGGGGGGAGCTGAGGCAGTGGCAGCGCTGGGCCCCAAAGCTCCTTTCTGCTCCCCACCCCGCTCCAGATTCTGCGCGCAGGCGCTGTGAAGGACGCGCTTGCGCGCCTGAGTTTGCTTAATAGGGGCTCGGTTCTACCCGCAGCCTTCTCACGCCTTCCGGCTTTTCCATCCCCTGAGGATTATGTTCTAACGCTAAACGGGTAGGGTCCTCTACCTGTACCCCTGCTGTACTTTGTCACTTATAGGTCCTCTTTAGCTGCATAGCGCGGGGAAGCGCTTTTGAGATGACTCGACAGCACAGGAATTTTACACTTCGAGGGACCCAAGCAGAGATGCTTTCATTGGCGGGAGCGGTCTGACTACCAAGTAGTGACTTAATTCACGGGCCGGCAGTGGTTAATGCCTTTAGTGCCAGAGCTGGGCCAAGGACATAGGAAATGGAAAAAGGAGAGGGTCAAGAAAAGCGGTAGAAGGTAATAGTGGAGAGAAAAGGAAAGATGGAGAACCCTCAACACCTGCCCTCAAGAACTTTTGTGGTGGCCCAGGCGTCACAGGGAATGTATCCTGATTTAATTTGGATCAGAACTGAGTGCTTTTAAAGTTGGGCTTGGGTGTTCTCCTGTCCTTTAATTTGGTGGGGTAGTCTAGGTGAAGTGTGCCTGAGTGGGTTTGGCAACCTATACCATCACCAGCACCCCTCCTTGCCCTTCTCTTTGGAAATTCCTGAGGAGCGTGGTTTTTTATTTCCATCCCTGCTCCCCAGAGAGATGTCGACTATATTAGTTCTTGAAGTTCCTGCTCGAAAGGCTGAGAGCTCTTAAAGGATTGTATTAGGTTGTAGAGTACCCCCGAACTGCAGTTGTTGGTTACATGTTTGTAAAATGTTGCAAAAACTTTCTAACCAATGATTTTACGAGTATAAATAAAGTTGTATTATGTAACTTTTATATGCCACCTTCTCAATAATGAAGACCCTGAAGAGCAAAGCACTGTACACTCTCTAGAACATAGGAAGAACAGGAGGGGAGAAATGGAGATGATCCGTGGAATATAAAGATGGAAGATGTATTCCTACCTGTGCAGTAAACACACAGATCAAATACAGATAAACTTCAAAAGAACTAATTATAATGAAGTTACACACATGTGTAATAAATTGAGGCTATCGTGGTCTTATTTGGGGGCTTTTCATTTGGGAAGAAAGACTTTTAAATGAGCGTTGTTTTGGCTCTTTCCATATTTTAATATATATGGGAGGTGAAAAGATGTGCAAATATTTGGAAGTTACAACCATTGTGAAGAGGCATTACATTTCATTTGTACTGAACTGTACTAAAAAAACAAACTCTCCCTGCTACTATGTGCAAATGAATTGTAAAGTCCTTCTTAAAAGTAGAGATGTATACTGAAGGAAATTTGGAAAATAGAGATGGGAGTAAAATAAAATTGCTAAGAGAGAAGATCTTAAGTGTTCTCATCACAAAGAAGAAATGGTAGTTATGTGATGGGATAGAGGTGTTAGCTAATTTGATAGCGGTAATCATTTTACATTTTACAAAAATATCAAGTTAAGATGTTGTGCACCTTATACTTACACAATGTTAGGTGTCAATTGTATCTCAGAAAAGCTGGACGGGGGGAGGTAGAAGTCACCTGAAAACCTACCATTGGGAGATAGCAACTGTTAACATTTTTTTTCTTTGCTTGTATATCTTTATTTCAAATGAGATATTTTTGATGGATGTAAGGTAATCTGTTATATGAATAGCCTTTCACTTTAGTCACCAATTCCCAACATAGTATATGTATGTTGTTTCCAGTTTTTTGGTATTCCAAATAATGCTGTGATGAACACCCTTGTACACAGATGTTTGTCTATTTAATTATACGTTTCACTAGGCTAAATTTCTGAAAGTCAAATTTTTTAATCAGAGGGTCAAATTTTTAATGAAAACATGTTAAAGTTTATATTTTATTTTAAAGATTTTATTTATTTATTTGACAGAGAGATAGAGAGCACAAGTAGGCAGAATGGCAGGCAGAGGAGAGGAAGAGGGAGAAGAAGGCTCTCCACCGAGCAGGGAGCCCAACGCACAGCTCAATCCCAGGACTCTGGGATCATGACCCAAGCCGAAGGCAGACCCTTAACTGACTGAGCCACCCAGGCACCCCATTGTTAATATTTTTAATATATATTGTCAAATGTCTTGTTTGAAAGGTGGTGGCAGTTTTTGTCACCTCTAGCAGTATATATGAATGTCTATTTCACTGCGCCCTTATCAAATATATGTATTACAACTGACAAAATCATTAATGAGATTTTTTTAAAGGTCTTTGTTTTTAAGAGACATGTGGAACTTTTCACTGTTTTTTAACTAGCAATTCTGGCTGGCATAATATTAACATTGAATATTAATTTAAGAACAAATGAAAGGAACATATTCAAGACTCTCTAGTTGTCATTTTTCAAGCAAATTAAAGAGCACAATAATTTAAAGATTTTATTTATTTATTTGACAGAGATCACAAGTAGGCAGAGAGGCAGGCAGAGAGAGAGGAGGAAGCAGGCTCCCTGCTGAGCAGAGAGCCCCATGTGGGGCTCAATCCCAGGACCCTGAGACCATATCCTGAGCCGAAGGCAGAGGCTTTAACCCGTTGAGCCACCCAGGTGCCCCAAGAGTGCAATAATTTAAATGTGTCTTTTGGTTTCATATTTTCCTGAGAAGCAACTCGAGAAGGAAATTGAAAAGCTGGATTTTATTCTGAATTTGCATGAATTCAGATAGGGCAAAGGCCAATATAACCAATATTGACTTTTCTTAAGAAAGGACTGTGGCAACCGGTCATAAACCACAGTTTAAAAGGAAGTTTATAACCTTCCTCTGGTGTGATGAGTAGTATTAGAAAAAGCTTTCTATCTGTTAGAGTTGCAGAAGAATGGTAATGGGATTTTCCATTTAAGTAAAATATTTGTTCCAGTTGCTGCTAAGAGGGGCTCTCTGCGGGAAGTAGTAGTTTGATGCCGCAGTCAACAAGCTTATTCTATGTGCAGGAAAATATCGACACCTTTGCCTCCCATGTGATGACAGCATTTCCTATACCATAAATATCTTAATTTTTTAAAAAATTCTCTTATTATTTTATTTATTTTGAGATTTTGTTTATTTATTTGAGAGAGGGAGAGATGAGGGGGGTAGCAGCAGAGGGAGAGGGAGAAGGAGAGGCAAGCTCCCCCTGAGCAGGGAGCCCGATGCAGGGCTCCATCCCAGAACCTTGGGATCATGACCTGAGCCAAAGGCAGATGCTTAAGCAACTGAGCCACCCAGGCACCCTCTCATTATTATTTTAAATGGCTGTTGGAAAAAGGGATGTCAGAATAAAACAGTATTCATTGAGCAGGATAAACCAGTCTGGGAGGAAGAGGCATTTTTTCAAATGACTGCACTAAACCCCTGATAAGTTAGTTTCTCATCCTCATTCTTTAAAACAGCACAGATTACCTCTCTTTCCAGAGTTAATATGCAGAATCGTGTTAAGACCAGCATTAACTAGAACAAGTGAAAACCACTAATTAGTGCGTAATGCAATGATAAAATTTACAACATTTTTGCAATATATTAATGGAATTCATTTAATTTTCAAACAGGACTAATATAGGAAGATATCTACATAGAAAATGGGAAGTATTCTTCCAGGTGATAGATGATGTTCTTATAATGGAGCAGAGGACTAAGAGATTTTCTGCATCCTGATTTCAGCTTTTCATTAACCACCAGGACATTAATCACTTGATTTCTCTAAGGTTTATTTTTTCTTCTTTATATGTTAAATGAAGAGGTTAGATTTGACTCGTGTTTTTCAATATTCTTTTTTACCATGACACAGTAAGAACACATTTTTTAAGTAATACATTTTACTTGTTTATCTTGAAAGACATGCAAATGGCCAACAGATACATGAAAAGGTGCTCAATATCATTAATCATCAGGAAAAAATGAAAATCAAAACCTTAATATTATTAAAGAATATTAGGTGGCCCCACACTCCAGAAGGACTAAAGAGGCATATTTGGGGACTACACAGCTTGGATCAACACCTAAGTCAGACCCAGCAACTACTCTATCCAGCCAAACCCCACTGACTCTGTTTCTTGCCTTACAGGGCAAATGTTGGACATTAAATGATGGAACTTCAGTCACTGTAATACTAAAATACCCACACCTCCACACTCTCCCTTAACAAACCAAAAGATTCCCTGCAGCTTCTGCTTCATTGTTTTGCACTTCTCTGAATAGACAGTTCACTCCAGAGATTATAGTTAGCAGAGTCTAAGTCTCTTATCTAGGCTTGCATTCATGCCAGAGGAAATGTCCCAAATGTAAAAATGGTATTCAAAAGGATCTGAGTAGCTGCCATATGGCAAGGTACATCTCACAAAATGTTCAGAAAATTAAAGTGAGTCACAGTTATAGTGGCTTGGAGGCTGAAAGAGATCTTTTAAATTGGTAGTGTTTTCCAAATTTTAGGCCAATATTCAATAGTGGACCATAAAATCAAAGTAGTGTGCTCCACAGTTTTAAAAACTAAAACAGAACTGAAAATACCACCACCTACTATTACACTTAATGAAGGTAAGTATTGTCTGGTGGAACTTGTGTTCCACCAGTGTTCTATATTTATATATGTATAGTATATGTTTAAGTGTCCTGAGCCCACAATGTAAAATGTAAAGATAAAGTAGATCAATGGAATAGAAGTCCAGAAATAGACCCACGCTTGTATAGACAACTGATTTTTTCACAAAGTTGCAAAGACATTTAGTATAGTTTTTTTTTTCAATAAATGATGCTGGAACAAGTGGACATTTATATGCTATGCAAAAAAAAAAAAGGAACTTCAGCCCATGTCTCCTGCCATATATGAAAATTAACTCAAAATGGAACACAGACCTAAATATGAAACCTAAAACTAAAAGTCCTGGAGGAAAACCTTTTTGACCTTGTGTTAGGCATGTATCTTTTAGAGATGACATTAGGTACAACCCACAATAGAAAAAATAAGCTGGACTTCACAAAAATTAGACTTGCCTCTCTTCAAAAGACACTGCTAAGGGAATCAGAAGACAAGCCACTGAGTGGGAGAAAACATTTGAAATTATTATGTCTCATAAAAGGTTTATATCCAGAATATATAAAGAACTCTCAAAACTAATTGATAAGAAAACAATTAACTTCCGTCCTTCACCAAAGGGGAAAAAGATATGAAAAACTTCCCTAAAGATGATGTACAGACAGCAAAAAGTACACGAAAAAGTGCTTAATATTATTAGTGACTAGGAAAAAAACAAATTAAAAGCACATGAGTTACACATTCACACCTATTTAAATGTCTAAATTTAAAAGACTGGCCATACAAAGTACTGGCTGGAACCTAGAGGTAAGGGAACTCTCCTATAGTTCAGGAGCAAATGGTAAATGGCACAACCACTTTGGAAAACAGTTTGGCAGTCTCTTAAAAAAGTTAAACATACACCTACCATATGATTCAGCCATCCCACTCCTAAGTATTTACACAAGACTACTGGAAGTGTGTGTATATATATACTTTATAAGTCTGTGTGTGTGTATAAAGGTTTTCAGTAGCTATGTCTGTAACAGCCCCAAACTGAAAACAACCCAAATGTCTATCAACAGATGAATGAAAAACTGTGGCCTAACTATCCAATAGAATACTAGTCAACAATAACAAAAAATAAACTGTTGATTCACATGACAACATGAACTAATCTCAAAATAATTAATGCTGGATGTCAGAGTCAGACAAAAACCAATAAGATACTATACGGTTTTTACCTGTGTAAAAGTTCAGAAAGCAAATTAGTCTATAGTGGCAAAATGTACATAAGAAGGTTATGGAGGTGGGGTAAGGAGAAGTGGGTAGGAGGGATTAAAAAGGGGCATGAGGAAACTTTTGTAAGTTTTTAATATCTTGATTTTTGTGATAGTTTTATGAGCTTAAATTTATCAAAATTTATCAAATGGTACACTTCAAATGTATGCATTTTATTATATATTTATTATACCTCAGTAAAGCTGTTAAAAATAATAAATTTAGCATCTATTATATGCCAGGTATTGTGTCTTCAGAGGAAAAACAAAGACATTGTGTGTGTTGTGTGTGTGTATGATTTTATTTTATTTATTTGGCAGAGGAGAGAGCACAAGCAAGGGGTGGAGCAGGCAGAGGGAGAAGCGGGCTTCCCACGGAGCGGGGAGCCTGATGCAGGGCTCAATTCCAGTACCCTGGAACCGCGACTTGAGACAAAGTTGGACGCTTAATGGCCTAAGCCACGCAGCACCCCAACATTATTTATATTTTTATAAAGTTGACAGTTACTAGTAATAGGACACAGACCAGTGAAATTCTAATTTTTATTATTTATAAAACAAAGTAAGTGGAAATTTGATACAGACTAGTTACCTCTTTTGCTACCTAAATCAGCTAAGTGATCAACTTAGTGTGAAAATAACAAGGACTGTTAACTGAGAAGATATGTAAAAATAAAAGAAAGAGATAACAAATAATTATTGAATTTTAGTTTCTTACCAATGCCTGTGACTCTAAAACAGAAAATGATAAGCAACATTTTAAATTCTTAATGTGTACTAATTCCAAATAGTTGATAGTTACAGGAACTGAAAATATTACTTTGATTTTTGTGCTAGGTTAAAATATGTGCTACTTAAGGGGCGCCTGGGTGGCTCAGTGGGTTAAAGCCTCTGCCTTTGGCTCAGGTCATGATCCCAGGGTCCTGGGATCGAGCCCCACATCGGGCTCTCTGCTCAGCAGGGAGCCTGCTTCCTC
The DNA here is from genome assembly GCA_004024625.1 of Mellivora capensis. NCBI lineage: Eukaryota > Metazoa > Chordata > Mammalia > Carnivora > Mustelidae > Mellivora > Mellivora capensis. The sequence continues at coordinate 31,761 of PISX010009384.1, forward strand.
CAATCTCTCTCTCTGCCTACTTGTGATTTCTGTCTGTCAAATAAATAAATAAAAATCTTTAAAAAAAATATGTGCTACTTAATTGTAGGAGCATATTTTTTTAAAGAAAATTTCCTATTGAGGTTTCATACCAGTTCAAGAGAACTAGTGGTAGACTAGTTTGAAGAGAAATATATTTTTTGCTTTATTCTCTGATTCACTTTATATGTTTGAGGAAAAGCACCAGATGGAGAAAGGCTGTTGTTAGTTATTTAGAAATAGTTATCTGCCAAGTTGATCTCAGCCTATAGTAAACTGGCATATGAGATAGTAATTAACTTTTATCAATTAAAAAAAAATATCTGGGGTGCCTGGCTGGCTCAGTCAGTAGAACATGTCACTCTTGATCTCAGAATTGTAGGTTCAACTCCCATGCTGAATGTAAAGATTACTTAAAAATAAAATCTTAAAAACAAAAATGTGGTTTTACATATTTTTTTCTTTCTTCTTTATTACATACCCGCTCCTACCCCCCATCTTTTCAGCACTTGCATCTTAAAGATATTCCTATCTTACTTTGTTAAAAGATAAATAACATTAAAAGGGACACTTTGAACTTTTTGTAAAAAGTAAATTAACCAGTCATTATATGACATAGATTTTTAGCATAAATACTTATGGTAAAGGGGAAGAGAAAACAAAGTTGGGAATGTGAATAATAGTAAAGCAAGAGGTCCTCACAGATAAACTTTGCTTATGTCACACTTTTAACCCACCTGAAGAAAAAAGGCAGTTATTCACACCAAAATTTTGTGATTTAAAACAGTATCAATCATTTATTTGCTCAAATTTCTGAAATTAAGGCAGGGCTCAGTAATGGTATTAGGTGGGTAACTCAACCGATCCTAGAAGACCACTTCCAAGATGGTCTCACTTGCATTACTAGCACCGAGGTGCCTGCCTGTTTCAGTTGGGAGCTTGGGTCAAATGGCCTCAGCTCTCTACCTGACCTCTCCACATGGGCTCCATATGTTGGACTTCTTACAACATGGTATGTTCACTTACAGCATGAAAGTTCACTTACTCCCCTCAGAGCACAAGACACTTCTGGCCTTTTAGTGGCCAGACTTGCCTAACAAGTCTAAGCAGTTCTACCTCTCCTTTGGGTCATCAAATTGTCTCCTCTACTTCTAATCCCTTCCCCAGGCCTTTTTGCTAACCCACCTCTTGTATTTCCTCCATGATCCAGCACAAGGAGCACTTCCTTCATGAGATTTTTCTAATTATTCTATACTGTTATGGTAGCCTTCCCTTTTGAAACCTGATAGCTCTTAGTACCTATACTATTCATTTCTCACTGAAAATGTGCTATTTTATATTATCATTTATTTTCCTATGAATGGCTTGTCCTATCTCCTCAACTCATGGTATGGTTCTTGAGGACACAAACCAAGGTCTGTATCTCTGTGTCAGTGCCCACCATCTAGTGTGCGCTAATTAAATGTTGATAGGGAAGGTAGTTGTACACTAGGGCATTTGGGTTCTTTTTCAGGAGATATTATTCCATTTGAAGTGATATATGTCTGGAAATTACATAGATGCTTTTAAAAGTGTATTTGAGAAGAGTTTACCTATACTACCAAAGAAGAATTTAAATTACTCATTAAGCATAATGAATTCAGAGAGTTTATTTTACTACATTTTTAAAATCTTTTTTTTTCCCACTTCATATGTCTTGGTCCTATCTCACTGATTCAAATAAGTAAAGACTTTTTAGAATGTTCAGCATCAGTGAGTTAAGTCTAGAAAATGCAAAGATAAAACTAGTTAGCATGGAAATAATGAATATAAATGTTTATAAACCTAATTGCATTAGACTGAAAGAGAGGACTAGAGGAACTTTAATGGTATTCCTCTTCTGAACTACATTAGCTCTAGCAACACAGCTATTAACTCATTTTGTACGCTACTGCTTTGCCACTATTGTGACTCAAAGAGTAGTAAACGTACCATTGCAATGAGAGAGGAAAACAGGTGCAAACAGAAACTTGACATGGAATACAAAGAATTTGTGAAACAGTGTATTTAATAAAAAAAAAAGTCTCAGTTTACAGATGTGTCAGCATCTTCAAAAGTAGTTTTCTTTTCGGGACACTGCAGTAATTTCAGTTTGAAGAAGTTTCTGAACTTTTAACTTAAGGTAATGAGCCAGTTAATAGGAGACTGGGTTTTGTGTAGGAAGCAATTATCCAAATAGATGGGAAACTTGAGAAAATGAGCAAACCGTTAATGAGATTGGCAAAAAGGTCATGTATTGGAGAGCCAAGATGGAGTAAAAAGGAATGATGGTGGAAGAAATCATTAAAGACAATGGCATGAAAATAAAGATGAGACACAATATCATTGGATCTGTTTCTCTAACAGGCCACAGAATTCTCCTACCTAAAAATAAGGTGATCTCTAGATATCTGTGGTCAGGAAACCATGCTTCATTTGGGAGCTTTATCAATAATTTAGTTTTGGGGCGCCTGAGTGGCTCAGTGGGTTAAAGCCTCTGCCTTCGGCTCAGGTCATGATCCCAGGGTCCTGGGATCGAGCCCCACATCGGGCTCTCTGCTCAGTGGGGAGTCTGCTTCCTCCTCTCTCTCTCTCTCTCTCTCTGCCTGCCTCTCTGCCTACTAGTGATTTCTATCTGTCAAATAAATAAATAAAATCTTTAAAAAAAAAAAAAAAAAAAAATTTAGTTTTAGTCCAACCCAACACTGTGATAAAATGTTTTAATAGCATAAGTTATTATATACTGATATATATATATATATATATGAGTTTATACACAACTTTCTGGAAGAGCAGGTCATAAGTGCTGCTTCTACTTCCTCTTCTCTCAGTGGCTTCTCAATCTATCACAATCTGGCCTCCACTTCCACTCTGCTGAAATTGCTCTGAGAAGGTCAACAATGATGTGACTGTCAAGTACATTAGTCTCTTTTCAGCTCTCTGACTACTTTTCCTCCCAGCATAATTTGATATTGATGGTTGTTTCCTCCTTGTAAATCTCTTTCTTGACTTCAAAGCCATGCTTATCTCTTATTCTTCCTATATTGCTCTGATGGCTCTTTATATTTTTTCCTTGTTTCATCTCTGCTACTGGAGTTTTCAAGGGAATCACCTTACATGATTTTCCCAATTGACTGCATGCAATCCTAAAGTTCTATTACCTATGTTCTTCTCAAATACTGATTTCTCAACTCATTCTTCTTTTTTTTTTAAAGACTTTATTTATTTGACAGAGAGAGATCACAAGTAGGCAGAGAGAGAGGAAGGGAAGCAGGCTCTCTGCCTAGCAGGGAGCTCGATGCGGGGCTGGATCCCAGGACCCTGGAATCATGACCTGAGCCGAAGGCAGAGGCTTTAACCCACTGAGCCACCCAGGCGCCCCACTCTCTCAACTCTTTCTTGAGCTTTCAATATGTCATTGGATTTACAGTATCTCCTTATTCTCTATGTTGCCCCCTCAGACCTTTTTGTTTGTTTCTTTTCCTGTTTTGCATGTCTCCATTATCAGCAATCCTATTTACTCTATTGTCGAAGCTAGAAATCTTGGAATAATCTTTTCTTTTTCACCTTTCCTCACTGCCTATATGTTAAGTCTGGTCCATTCAACCTCTGAAATGTGTCTGGTATCTGTCTATGCTTTTCCATTACTGCTGCTATTGCTGTCCCAAACAAGGTTCTTATTATTTTTTACTCGTAATTTTTCTTAGTAGTTTCCTAACTGGTCTTACCTCTCTGAATCTGATTAGTCTCTGTTCCTTATCTATTCTTTATGTTGCTGCTGGGATTACTTTTTAAATGAGAAGTTTGATAATATTACTTCCATGTTTTTTTTTTAAATCTTTCTGTGTCTTCATGGTTTGAGAACTGCCTTCCTGACTTCTAAAAAAATTATCTTTTATGAGTTTCAATGCTGATCCACAGAAGTGGATCTCTGTGATAAGAAAAATTTTTAGTTTTCTGAGTTTTTGAAACATCTGAAAAGCAACTTTTGGTTTTCTAAATGGCTGCCTTGGCATTTTACAGAATGACAACCCTCCTCACACCCAGAGTCTGGACATTTAAATAGGATTTGAGTTTAGGATTTCTGCCAAAAGTTCTTGCTTTGTTTTCCTGGGGTACCATTTAGAGGAAAGCCCCCCAGAAGTTAGTAACCTCCACCCCAAACACCTTATAAGTCATAGGTGTTTGCTACATTGCTCTCTATCTCTTTCTCACTCATGATCTGTAACAGACTGCCTTTCCCCCAGTCATGGCAGCCCCACTACCAGCCCCCACCCCTCTATCCCCCCTTTCCCCCCCTCCGCCTACCCATTTCTAGAATTTGTAAAAAAACAAGTCTTGTGACTTCTTATGTGTGGGTGTATTGAAACTGTGCTTTCAATCAAAACAACCCCAGGTTTTGCACTTTCCCAAAGTAGGGGTTTGGATGCTGAGGAAGCTACCTGCCAACACTGTGTGGGTGGCTTGTGCTTCCTCATTCAGCAGATCATACCGCATATTCTTACTTTAATACACCAGCTTTGGCTTCTCTACAGAGCCTTCAGAAGCCATGTTTATTCCGAACAACTCCCCACTCTCCAGGAACATTTGATTGAGATAGGAACAGACACCTGAATGGAGCCAATCAATACCTCTGATAAAAACTATACCTATGAGCTATGTGGGCACTATACTTTAATACTGTATAATGGAAATGAAATAAACAGGCCAAGAAATCTATTTATATATATTAAATATATATATATAAATTGTGTCATGCCATTTTGTTGATGAAAATAATTTAAGAGATTCCTATTGCCCTTATAAAATCCAAACTCTCTACCATAGGCTACCAGGCTGTGAATTTAATACCTCTTACTGAATTATTGCTATTTTTTCCACTTTCAACTTGTTCTATTTTCTGTTTATGTTCCAGCCACTGAATTCTTTGGGGCCCTTAACCCGGCCAAATTATTTCCAACCTTGAGTATTTTGAACATGCTATTTCCCCTGCTAGAAAACTTTTATGTCCTTTGCATTCTTGTCGTCTTCTCATCAGTAAAGTCTTAACACAAATATTTCCTCCCTAAAGAGGTATTTTATGTCCATTCAATACAAAATAGTTCCCTCTGTCTGACCAAAATTCTTTATCACATTATAACAATTTCCTTCATAATATTTATCACAAATTATTTCTTTGTTTATTAACTCACTAGACAGTAAGCTCCTTGAGGACAGATATCACATTTGCCATATTTGCTACTACATATCCTGGCACATATGTGCATAGCACATAATAAGAGTTTAATGAATGGATGTTGAATTAATGAACAAGTTAATGAATGTTTACGTGCTAAACTTTCTCTTCACCACTAATCCCTAATAGATTGGGAGCTCCTCAAATGCAGGCCATGTTTTATTCATATTTACATACCTTACTCTGAGCATAATTCTTGACCTATAGGAGATGCATGATAAATTCTTAATAATTTTCAGCTAAAATTAAACAAATCATCAAACATTTTTTGGTAAAACAACTGCTTTGCACTGCTGTGCTGTGCATCATCTAGAGGAATTCTGCCATTATTATAAGACCAAAATTTTTCCTTGACTTGTAATAACTAACTTATCACTCATTCCTGCATTCATCAAATTTTGAGAACCTATTATGTCCCAGGCTCTGCGGATATAAGACTGAGCAAAATAGAAACAAACAAACAAACAAAAACAAAAAACCCCTGCCTGCGTGAAGTTCATATTTCAGTGAGAATAATACTTCATATATTCTGCTTTAATTAGTGAGGCTTGGTATACAGGATTTAAATATCTACCTGGCTGATGCCAATGTACAGCTTGGGTTGAGGACCATTGTTTTAGGATGACACAATCCTTTTTTTTTTAAACCATGCATCTCTAGTGACAACTTTTCCTATTAGGGTGTGTTAGCTCTTAGTGGGTGACTAAAGTATTTGCTTTTTAACTTACAAGATTTTAGGATAAAGGAATATACAATAAAATATGCACAAAATGCCAAGTTATAGGGATTTATTCTGCCTCACTAGGCACAGGATCCATTCCAAAGGAGTGGACAAATTTGAATTCTCTTCCACTTAGAATGTAAATTTGAGTCTTGAAGGCAAAAAGAATTTTAACAAGGAACAGAAAATATCTTTGGTAGTTTCCTTTTCCCAAGTAAACACTGTTCTGTAAGATTGGAAAATTTCTTATTCCCTTTTTTTTTTGTATTCTTATTGCTTTCTATATTTACTATTTATATTTTATGGCATGGAGAACTATATATAGTGATAAATTTTCATGGAGAATATATATATGCAATAGGTTCATATTCTCTGATGGTGTTGAGATAAATTTTATAAGGAAGGGATCTATATAGATACTTTCTGATACCATTTTTTTGGGTAAAATATACTTACAATCTGGTGAGTTGCAACAGATGAATACATTCATGTAAGCATTAATTCAAACAAGATAAGGAACATTTTCATCACCCTGGAAAGCTACATTGTGCCCCTTCCTGTTAGTCTCCAGTTAGCCATACGTAACTGGTGTTTTGACTATATCACTATAGTGATAGTTTTCCTGTTCTTGAGCTTCATATAAAAGGAATCATGCAATAGGTGCTCTTTTGTGTCTGCCTTCTTTCAAATGACATAATGTCTTTCATATTTATTCATGTTATCAATAGTATATTACTTTCATGTTGTTGAGTAGTATTCTATTGTGTAAATAGATCATAATTAGTTTATTCACCTAATGACGGTCATTTGAGATGTTTCTGCTATTAACGATTTTTTTTGTTTTGTTTTTAAGATTTAATTTATTTATTTGTCAGAGAGAGAAAGCACAAGTATGGAGAGAGGCAGGTAGAAGGAGAAGCGGGCTCCCTACTAAGCAAGGAGCCCTATGCAGACTTAATTCCAGGACCTTGGGACCATGACCTGAGCCGAAGGCAGACACTTAACCAACTGAGCCACCCAGGTGCCTCTAACATTTGTTTTCAAGTATTTTTGTATGCATATGTTTTAATTTCTCTTGAATAAATACTGAGGAATGGAAATGCTAGGCCATAAGATAGGTATACATTTTACTTTAAAAAAAAAACCTGCCAAATCTTTTCTACAAAGTGGCTGCATCATTGTATACTCCTATTGGCAATATCTGAAAGTTCCAGTTGCTCTACATCCTTGCTAACATTTGGTATTGTCATCTTTTAAATTTTAGCTATTTCAAAGAATATGAGACAGTATTTCATTATGTTTGAAATTTTCCTTTTCCTGATTACTAATAAACCTGAGCACTTTTTCATATGCTTATTGAACATTTCAGTTCTAGAATTTTCAGGGGCACCTGGTGGTCAGTTAGGCTACAGACTCCTGATTTCAGCTCAGGTCATGACCTCAGGGTCATGAGATGGAGACCCATGTCAGACTCTGCACTCATCAGAAAGTCTGCTTGGGATTCTCTCTCTCCTTCTCCCTCTGTCCCTGTAGTCCCTGCCCCCAGGCTTTCTGTCTCTCTCTGTAATAAATAAATAAATCTTTAAAAAATTAAAAAATAAATAAATAGAATTTTCATTTGTTCTTTTATATAGTTTCCTTTCTTTGATAAGATTTGACCATTGTTTACTCATTTTGATCATCTTAAGTCATGAACATCTTCATAATTATTTCTTTTAAGCCCTTGTCTGTCATTTTAACATCTAGGTCAACTTGGGATCTCTTTCTACTAAGTCTTTTTTCTTTTGACTAGGGATTATACTCTTTTGTTTCTTGGCATGTCTAGTACTTTAAGATTGTGCATTGGATATTGCAAATGATGCTTTGTAAAGACTCTTGATTTCATTATAGTTCTCAAGGAAATATTTATTTTTGTGTGACCAGGCAATTTAGTTACTGACTGATCACCATGAACTTGTGGAGGCTTGGTTTTTATACTTTGTTAGGGAAGGTTTTGCCCATAATATTAGGGATTCATTTTTCCCTTAGTCTTAGGATATACAATTTATTCCTAAAAGTAGTCTTTATATCAACAATCATGATTGTTCTAGGATTTCAATGGAAAGCTTGAGGTGTTTACATAGCATTTCACTTTGACTTGACTCAAACTCTAAAGTCCATTTTTCGTGAGGTAGCCAACAGCTGGATTCCTTGCTCACTTTGTTTCACTTTTTTCTTTTAACCTTCTAGCTGTTGCTTTCCCCTGGTCTCCTTACAGCTGTCTAAAACATATGCAATTTGGGGGTTCCCCAAGGGTTTGAAGGTAGTTTGTATAAAGATTTTGGAGCTTGGCCCTCTATGGCCTCTCCCCCGCCCCTGGATTTATCCCCTAAATTTTCAGTTACTTTGGAAGCCCCAAATTCTTTCTTCTGATACTTATGGAAGTAAGACTATGGCTTTCTCTTTATGTTCTAATTGCTTCATATCCTCATGGGGGAATGTATAAATATGGGTCTCTTCGAGTGCCAGTTCCTTCTTCTTTCAAATGTTGAATTCTTCCCTAGTTCCTGCTTGCATTTGATCACTATACCTTGCCTTCAAATGGTGTGTGTATGTGTGTGTGTGTATTTTTTCAGGATTTTTGATAAATGTCTGTAAGAGATTTAGTCTGATACTAGCTTCTCTGAAATTACAGTACTGTTACCATTATTATAAGGACAAATTTTCCTATCAATGCTATCTTTTTATAATCCTTCTTCATGAAATAACAAGAATTATGGAAGGCATGGCCATAGTAGAGGGAACTGAGATTATTTCAAAATGGGAGTGGCCAAATTCTTATTTCAGTATAAATTTGCCAAAAAAGTTATGTCATAATGTTCCTATATTGTTTTTCCTGGAAATAAAGGATAAAATCATGATGTAAGACTGTGGAGATGTTCCTGCTGATTAAAAATAAACTTGTGATTGTCATAATTAATGAACATCTTATGCCAATTATTTCTAACATTATTTGAAGTAGAGAAACCAATATTTTAAGGGATTTACAGTGGATAGCAAGTATTATGGACTGAACTGTGTTCCCAGAAAATTAGTGTGTTAAATCCCTAGCCCCCAGTTGTAGTTGAAGATAGGGCCTTTAAGAAGGTAATTAAGTAAATGGGATTGCAGGGGTGGAATAATCTAGTAGGACTGGTGTCCTTATAAGAAGAGGAAGAGACACCAGAGCTCTCTGTCACTGTATCACTCTCTCTTTTAATCTCTGCACACCCACACAGAGGAAAGACTTTGGAAGGACACAGAGAAAATGTGGTTCTTTGCAAGCCAGGAATAGAGCTCTTACCAGAAATTCAATTTGCCAGCACCTTGATCATAGACTTCTGTGAGAAAATTAATTTCTGTTGTTTAAGCCATCCCATCTGTGGGACTCTGTTATGGCAGCTTGAGCAGTCTAATACATCAAAATTGAAATTTTCTTAACTATTCATTATTCAACCCTTGATGTTAATTACTAAGATTTATAACTAATAGCTATTTAGAACTCTTTGACCAGAAAATACTATTTTTCCTTAAATTTTCTCTTCCTTTTCCTTTTGTTTATATTTTGAGATCATTCATATTTACAACAAGATAGGACCTGATTTTTAAGATTTCTTGAATGATTCAGAAATTCTCAAGAATCGTGGAAAATCTGAGAATGAAAAGCAATATCTCAGTCATTGTATTTTGGAATGTGTCAGCAGGACGCCTGGGTGGCTCAGTCAGTTAAGTGTCTGCCTTCAGGTCGTGATCTCAGGGTCCTGGGATGGAGTCCCATGTTGTGCTCCCTGCTCAGTGGGGAGTCTGCATTTCCTTCTCCCTCTGCTTCTCTCTCTTTCTTTCTTGCTCCCTGTCAAATAAATAAATAAAATCTTTTAAAAAACTGAACAAAAGGTGTCTTCAAACTTACTTTGGGTTCATGTAATGTCAAATGTGCCACTCAAGTTTCTCTTCAAAGTAGGCATCACTGATCTCCAGATATTAGACAGAGTAAGGAATCTTTCACTATTTTTCCTGTGTTTACTTTTGACAAGGGGGGAAGTTTTTAGTTTTTCCAGTTTAGTCCCTGTGCATATATTGCAAATGTTGCTAAGCAACCAAACAAGCCAAAAAACAAAACAAAATAAAACAAAAAACCTGTTTTATCACTAGAATCTATAACCCAACACTATAATTGATTTTATAGAATTCTATAATAGCAATGTATGATATTGTACTTACTCGGTGCTTTATTATATGGTGTAGCATAATGTCGGCTTATTGTCAGTTTTTATTTTTTTTTTAATTTTTAAGGATTTTATTTATTTATTTGAGAGAGAATGAGTGAGAGAGAACATAAGAGAGGAGAAGGTCAGAGGGAGAAGCAGACTCTCCAAGGAGCTGGGAGCCAGATGCGAGACTCAATCCTGGAAGTCCAGGATCATGACCTGAGCCAAAGGCAGTCACTCAACCAACTGAGCCACCCAGGCACCCTTATTGTCAGTTTTCAACTCAGTTTTAGCAACACAAAGGAAATAGTTTTAAAACTAAGAGGGGGAAAGAGGGACTTGAATGTATTAGGCAACTGCAACTTCAGGGAATGGTTACCTTATTTCATCTTTAAAATCCTAAATATTTTCTAGTAAGTTGATTGGGCTAACCACAGTGTCCATCGTAAAACATGCATTGTGATTTTGTAATTAAAGAGACCATGGCTTCATTTCTTTGGTAGCCCTGCCACCATAGTGGAAAAACCTCATATCTAGACATTTATAGGCCAATAGGAAGTGATGTTCATTGAAAACCTGAGTTTAGATATGCAGGGTGAAAGGGGAGATGCATTTGTTGGCAAACAATTTGCTAAGCCACATTATTAACTGATGATATTACCACGGAATACCATAAATGGGTACTTAAATCTTCTCTAATTAGATTTTAGATTATATACTTTAGCATCCCTATTTTACTATTTTTAAAAATTTATTTGTTTATTTATTTGAGAGAGAGAGAGAGAGAAAGGGAGAGAATAGAGGGAGAAGATGACTCCCGGCTGAGCAAGGATCCTGACGTGGGACTCGATCCCAATACCCTGGGATCATGACCTGAGCCAAAGGCAGATGCTTAACTTCCTGAACCATCCAATGCCCCTAGCATCCCTATTTTATAGATGAAGAAAAGCTCATAGAAACTGATTACAGAGATTCCCCAAAGAAGTGAAAAAACATTTTAAATCATCTTTTATTTCCCCAAATCTCAATTCAGTGGTAAACATGCCTCTTTGATAAATCGTTTCTCTAAGCATATCATATTCCATGTACGTAGAAACTCAGAAGGAGCCCTCTGTTTGCAAATGGTTAATGTTTGTTTCTGGTACTTGTACTAAAGTTCAAGTAAGTGAGAGTAAGAAATGAGAAGTAAGAGTGAGAAGTGGGATTTCAATGATAGTGCAGACTCGATAGCAGAAATACCTTGAGTTTTAGAGAGAGATACTAAAAAGCTCAATACAAAACATATGGTCAAAGAAAACAAGAAAACGCCAAGCTAACTCTTTTAAAATTTAATCAGCAACATTCAACAATGTTTAGACTATTCTAAGTTATTGTATATCTTAACTAAGTTACTTTGCACCTTGCATGGCTCTAACGGATGTTAGATTTCATACATAATTCGGCAGGTATAAAACCTTTGCTTTTTCTGGGTATCATGCATCATACTATCACCATACTTTCTGATGCTATGGAGCCAACTAGTCATTTGGATTCAGTACTATTCGGGTTCTTTGGTGATTACCAGAAAGTATTAAGTGTACCAAACTGAAAAATTATCTGGGTTTTGAGATGGAAGAATCCACTTTACAGTCTCATTTATTTATGGACCTATCTGTTCGTTGACAATTCATGTAAAGTTGAAAAAAAGGATGGGGAAGGAAGTCAACAGTTTTAGCATTAGAAGCAAAATTATTATTCAGAGAATGACCTGTGAAAAGGATGTTTCTCGTATCGTCCCAATAGTTCATTTTTCTTTTGTTCCCTTGCCTAAGGAGATATACCTGTAAAGGTGCTGCTAAAGCTGATGTCCGAGTTTACGGTCTGTTTTCTTTTGGGAGTTCCTTGACTTCAGATTTCACATATTGATCTTTAATCCATTTTAGTTCTTTTTGTGTATGGTGTGACAAAGTGGTCCAGTTTCATTCTTTTGCATGTAGCTGACCAGTTTTCCCAACATCATTTGTTGAAGAGACTCTTTCCCCATTGCATATGCTTGTGTCCTTTGTTAAAGATTGATTCACCATATAAGTGTGGGCTTATTTCTGGGCTTTTTTATTCTGTTCCATTCATCTATGTGTCTACTTTTGTGCCAATACCATACTGTTTTGATTATTATAGCTTTGCAGTATATGTTGGACTCTGGGATTATGTTAGCTCCATCATAGTAAATGAAATAGGTCACATAGAAAGACAAATATCATAGATTTCAGTTATATGTGGAATCTAAAAAGTAAAACAAACAACTACAAACCAGACTTTTAACCTCAGAGAAGAAATTGGTGGTTGCCAGAGGAGAGGTGGGTACAGGGATGTGTGCAAAATAGATGAAGGACATTACAAGATACAAACTTCTAGTTATAAAATAAGTCATGGAGATGAGAAGTACCACATGAGAAATTTACTCAATAGTATTGTAATAACATTGGTGACAAATAGTGACTATACTTACTGTGGTAAGCGTTGAGTAATGCATAGAATTGTTGAATCACTATGTTTTACACCTGAAACTAACAGAACATTGTATATCAACTATATTTCTATAATTTGAAATAAAAGAAAGAAAGGAAAAGATTATTCAGGAATGGCTCAATCAGCACAAGATCTTAAGAGTTCCTAATTTTATATGGTGATCTCACAGAGATCAAAGACAAGTAAGAAACTGTAATCCAGGAATATAAAAGAAAATGTATAAAAGAGATAGGATTTTTGTTGTTGATTTTGTTATTGTTAAAAAATTTAAAAGAGTTAATTTTTCTCTTCCTTAGGGCAGTTATCTAGATCTGAACAATGGAGCTTGAAATTTCCATCTAGATTTTATTTCAAAGTTACCATACTTTGCTGAAATGTTGTTTTTCCAGACTGTTTCAGAAAAAACTTTAATGAATCAGACAATTGAATGAGGAAGTTGTGTAGTCTTTGGGGAGAAATGGTTCAAGTCAGGAAGTCTGGGTTTTGGATTCAACTTTGACACTAACTTTTTTGGTATCCGAGCAACTTACTAAATTTTTCTGAAATCCTCTAAAAATAGGATATTGAACCCGATGTCTCTGAGGTCTTTAGCAGATTTTGTATTTCTAATAATTGTTAGGCTTCTGTTTTTACAGATATCTTGTGATCTCGGAGCACATGTGCAATTCATGGCAAGATGTAGAGTGAACTATATTCAGATGAAAAGAATAAATTTGGTTGGTAATTTTTCCAAGCCAAAGAGTTAATTCACAATGTAGAGCATGGTGTCTTTCTGTGGATCAAAAAATATGATATTAATGTTTTGAGTTAGAGTTTTGTTAAAGGACCTATATACGAGTCTGAGAAATGCTGAATATTTTTAAAATGTATAATGCTAGAGTGATACCAAGGCTAAAATCATCCATCAAATACACAGAAGATTTAGATTTACAGAGACTGGGTGTTCAAATTTATGTGAACTGTTCCTTTTTTTTTTTTTTAGGTTTATTTATTTATTTTAGAAAGAATTTATGCATGCAAGCTAGGGGAGGGCCAGAGGAAAAAGGAGAATCTCAGGCAGACTCCCTGCTGAGCGCTCAAGGCTTGATCCCACGACCTTGAGATCCTGACCTGAGCCAAAACCAAGAGTCAGATGCTCGAGCAACTGAACTGGCCCTTATGTGAACTATTCTTCACATTACCTTGAATGTTAAGTAAAAAATCTTTTTTTTAAAAAAGATTTTATTTATTTATTTGACAGACAGAGATCACAAGAAGGCAGAGAGTCAGGCAGAGAGAGGAGGGAAAGCAGGCTCCCTGCTGAGCAGAGAGGCTGATGCAGAACTTGATCCCAGGACCCTGGGACCAGGACCTGAGCCAAAGGCAGCGGCTTAACCCACTGAGCCACCCAGGTGCTCCAGTAAAAAATCTTTTTAAGTAGATCTAAAGGGGATGAAATTCCAAGAGTTGACTAACAAATGATACAAAGGATTAGATGTCTTAAATTTTTGTACAGGAAATTAAAAAGTGACTCCCCAAAGTAAAACTGGCAATAAAGTAATCTTGTCCAAATGTGCAACTATTATTTCAGATAATACAGGTAGGCTGATATTGCTACATTTGGACAAGTGGAATGAAAATAGAGAAACTTACCTTTTTTTTAAAAAAGATTTATTTATTCATTTGACAGAGAGAGAGAGAGAGAGAGAGAGAGATCACAAGCAGGCAGAGAGGCAGGCAGAGAGAGAGGAGGAAGCAGGCTCCCTGCTGAGCAGAGAGCCTGATGCGGGGCTTGATCCCAGGACCCTGAGATCATGACCTGAGCCAAAGGCAGAGGCTTTAACCCACTGAGCCACCCAGGCGCCCCGAGAAACTTACCTTATAAAGAACTCTATTTTGACTGAATTCAGAATATTTTGCAGTCAGCAGATTGTGTCATAGCTTTTAGGATATGTCCATATGATAATACACCTGACAATGAGGCTTAATGGATGGAGAATTGGGAATATAATAGTGACCTCAGATGACACAGGAAGGGTGGGGTAGAAAACTGTAAGCTTGCTAAAGAAATATAAAGACCCACATCAATGCCATGATTAAGTTGTATATCTCAAATTCTACATTTGTACTTCTGGGATCCAGGTATGATAATTAGGAGGGAGAATATGATGCTTAGTTTGTTTCCAAGTTTTTGCCTTCTCAAAGCTCCTACCCTTCTCACTCCATTATAAATTTTTGTGAATTAATATAAGTAATTTAATCATTTATAGTAATTCATTTTTGGGGTAGATATGTAGAGGGACCTCCAATAAAAGTCAAGTGAGCTTTATAGGTCTTCTCCTCCACAATTTCATCATGAGGTGATATGTTACAATGAAAGCAAGACTAAATTTGCCACACATAAGAACATTACACAGCAATATTTATTGAGAAAATGTCGTACAACTGTTCTATAAATTGCATCATTTTTGGCACTCTGCTACACCTTGCATATAAGCTTCAATATGGATGAATGTAACTATATTTTAATGTCAAGTGTAACTAACCTTTTAGTTACAGCCAGGTAACAAAATCTTTCATTAGGCAGCCAAATAATGTATTCATAATCTTAAACCAAGGCTTTATTCTAAAAGGTGTAGAACATTGAATTGCCGAAGTACTAGGCTATTCATTCAAAAGTGGGAACATCTGTACAATATTTCTAGCCAGTGCGTACATCTTGAACACCATTTCACCAGTGGGAAGTCACTTCTAACATCTAACAAAGGCTCTGGTGTTGATTGGAAATAAAGATACTTGAAAGGCTTGTATAATAGCCTCTGGATTGTATGCTATGGATAGAGCTACTCAAAGAACCCCACAACCTATGAAGTGTATGTTTCTGATTAGGACACTTCAAATGATAATTACCTGCTTGTAGGGTAGAATTAAACTGAAACTCATATATGTGACTATCTACACAGGAGAATCCTAGAGTAAATTATAGACAATTTTGAACAATTTCTTTAAAATGTTAAAATAGCAATAATTTGGGTTTTATTTTTAATATAGATAAAAAATAATGAAAATAAATACTGATCTATAATTCCATTGCCCAGGTAATCTGGTGACATGTCAAGTGAATAAATACTTGGATGATAGAAAAATCCATGCTGTAGAGAAAGATCAAACTGGAAAGTGAAAGCCTCACTTTCCCATTTCCCTTCCAAACATCTTTACTCACAACCCCAGGCTTTCTTTGTTTTAATTCTTGGGTTTTCTTTGGAGGGGGGTTGTTTTGGTTTGGTTTGGTTTGGTTTGGTTTGGCTTTTTTGGTCATACTCCAGAGTAGGCACCATTTTTCTGCTCTGTTTTGGAAAAAAATATTCTTCTCTCTTTCTCACGAAATGACCATCTTGTTCTTATTGATTTAGAGGAGTTCTTTATAAATTAAGGAAATTAATCCCTTTTTACATGTTACAAATACTTTTTCCTTACATACTGTTTGACTTTGCTTATAGTTATAATTTTAGTTTTTGCCATACAGAAGCTTTTCCACATTGATTTGAGACACAACTTTAACATAAAGGAAATCTCTTTACCTATGTCCTGCTCATACCTTTTTTTTTTTTTTTTGGAGATGTAACTGATACATAACATTATGCAAGTTTAGGGTATATAAGGTGTTGATTTGATACATTTATATATTGCGATATGATTACCACCTTAGCATTAGCTAACACTTCTACCCTGTTACATAATTGTGCTCTATTTGTTTTCTTCTCTTCCTTTGATCTATTTCTTCTCAGGTTCCAAACTGTCTAATTATGGAAGCTATACTGTGTCTTAAGAGTTAGTAGGACTAAACTCTCTCATTCTTCCCTTTTAGAATTTGTTTGACTTTGCATATTTAGTTTTTCAGATGATCTTTAGCATAATTTTGTCCAGTTGAAAAAATAAATTCTTTTGGTGTTTTGTCATTGCATTTAAATTATTGAGTAATTTACAGGAGAAATGACATCTTCATAACATTATCTCCTTTGTGGACAAGGGTGTGGTGTGTGTTTTATAATTCTTTAAATCTCTTTATATATTCCCCAGTATTGTTTTAAAGCTTTAGGCATATAGGTTCTGCATGTTTCCTGGTAATTTATAGTTAGGTACTTTCTTTTTATTGTTTTTATAAATGGGATCATTCCTTCCCATATAGTTTCTATCTGGTTATTATTTGAATATTAAAATGTGATGTATTTTAATATTAAGTGTGTAATCTGTAGTCTTATGAGTTTCTCATTATTTCTAATAGTTTTCCCTTACCATTAAACACACCACACACACACACACACACACACACACGCATCCTAATTTGAAATAGGCAGTGAAGATATGGACATATATATTATTTATTGATTCTCCACAAAATTCAGTGCCAAAGGGTAAAGTATCTTATAAAAGTTTATTTCTATACAAAGCAGAATGGACAGTCCAGACATATATACATTATTTAGGCAATGACTGTATTGGACAAAAAAGAAAAAGAATTGTGGCTATTTCCAACATTGTTACTGTGGTTGAACTCTGTCTGAAAGGCTTAGGATTTATAACTATGATTGAAACGCTGCAATTTTGTGAACAGTTTGGGGAAAAGGTAACAGGTTCATCAGTTTTTCAGACTTTCTGACATATTACTTTAAGGTTAAAGTCTGATAACATAACTTAATTGGGTCATTCTAGGTATTTGATTGAGCCTTTTATAAAAAACCTTTTTGCTTCTATCATGGGCAAAGGGAAAAACATTGAGAAGAAACTATGCACCCAGCTCATAACTGAAAACAGGACAGAGACAACTCTGTCCATCTCTACCAAATAGACCTATAATGGAGAGCAAAAATATTCAGGCCTGAAGTGACTTAGCCCAAATAGAGACAGTTGTGTTAGTTAGGAGTGGCTCCCAGAAAGCTTAGGGTAGAAGTAGGGATCAGAAGGTGATTCTGAGGCCCCACAGAACCAGGAAATATACCTTTGTAAGGCCCATTCCCCACTGGAATATTGGAACATAATATTTTGAAATAAACATTTTCTTGAATGTTTTCTCACAGGATTTCTGAGATGTATCACTTATTTCCTTCTCAAATGTTTGCTTCCCATTCTTCAGACTTGACATAACCTAAGAGAGAAAATGGTTTCAGACCAGTTCAAAATGATGATTTTTTTGGTGGTGAGCTTTTTCAGTTTTCTCCCCATTTTGCCAAATTCATCCTATGTATCTGTGGGTAATTTAAAGGAACAGTACTTAATATTTTTGACTGTGAAATAATTTCAGAAATAATGTCCCCCAGGCTAGACCAAGATGTTCTTTATGTTTAAAACATTTACAGACATGAATAAAATAAGAGAAACTTATGTTATAAATAGTGTACTGAAGCAAAAAAAAAAAAAGAAAACAAGTTCCTTAAGAATTAGTATAAATGTGCAAGTACACTATTCAAATATGGGGGAAAAAATAGCCTGGCTCTATTGTAAAGGTGAAGAAGGAAAATGCACTTTGCATGATAATTTTCTTTTAAGTTTTATGATATAGAGAAACTTATTATTTTTAAGATTTTTTATTTATTGACAGAGAGAGAGAGAGAGAGCGAGCGCACAAGCAGGGGGAGTGGCAGGCAGAGGGAGAAGCAGGCTGCCAGCTGAGGGGGAGCCTGATGTGGGGCTCTATCCCAGGACCCCGAGATCACGACCTAAGCTGGAGGCAGATGCTTAACTGACTGAGCCACCCAGGAGCCACAAACTTACTTTTAAATAATTGCTTACTTTAGTCTTCTGTTAGTCGGGTATTAGATAAATTAATTTAGGAAGTCATTTGGAAAATGGAAGTATAAACAGAGGTTTTAATACTATAAACTCATTACTATTATTATTATGATCATTAAAACCTGAACTCTGGAAACACCTTTTTGCCCATTTATTGTTTTGTCCAAGAGTGTAAAACAGTGCATAGAATAGTGCTTGGCAGGTAATAGACATTTAGACATAAATGAATCGGCTGTGTTTGGAAAAATGTACATAAGTATGATTTTATCTGTATGAACTTGAGCCTTATTCAGAACAAAGCAGCATTTATTTTGTAGATATTTTGCATAATTAAACTCTAAGATCCTATCATAAATTGTGCTCTTTAAAGCAAATTCATTCTAGCTACTTTAACTATTCTTTTATTTAAAAATGAAAAGCTTTAATAAGTTAACTGCATTAGTTCAATGTAGTCATATTATAATATATTGATTTCCTTATTGACTAAGTATTCACAGAATACTTTAGGAATTTAAAAAATAAAAGACAAAGGTGACAGTAATAGCTAATATGTTCATGCCATTTACTTGCCATACATGGTTCTAAGCATTTACACGTGTTGGTTCCAGTCTTCTGTTATGGGCCGCATTGTGACCATTTGAAACTATGGACACTTCTCAATTTTCTTTGCAGCTATGAATGGCCATGTGCTCTAGTTCTGGCTTGTGAGACATAATCAGAAGTCATCGGATGAGGAATCCAAAAAGGCACAGGCTCAGTGGACAGTGACTGAAAGTGAAGCAGCCCTTTAAGGTTGTAAGGAAGGACCCCGTGCTAAGGGTCATGAGGTAAAAAGGCATGAGAAATAAGGCCCTAGCATGATGTGATGAGCACTGGGTGTTATATACAACTGATAAGTTATTGAACCCTACATCTGAAACTAATAATGTACTATGTTGACTAATTGAATTTAAATTTTAAAAAAATCATAGGGTATTGGACAACAACAAAAAAAAAAAAAAAGAAAAGAAAAGAAAAAGAAGGCACTAACTGGGATTACCTACTTTACATGAGAAAAATTAACTCCTTTATAAATTGTAGTAGTCATGTTTCTATTATATACATCTGAACTCTGAATCTTTTTTTTTTTTATAAGATTTTATTTATTTGACAGAGAGAGATCACAAGTAGGCAGAGAGGCAGGCAGAGAGAAAGGGGGGGGGGGGAAGCAGGCTCCCCGTGGAGGAGAGAGCCCGATGTGGGGCTCGATCCCAGGACCCTGAGATCATGACCTGAGTCGAAGGCAGAGGCTTAACCCACTGAGCCACCCAGGCGTCCCTGAACTCTGAGTCTTTAACTGATTCAGGTGGTAAAAGAAATATTTTCCTGTTACCAATTCTTTTTTTTAAATAATTATTCATTTATTTGAGAGAGAGAAAGAGCATGAGAGGGGAAAAGGTCAGAGGGAGAAGCCGACTCCCCATGGAGCTGGGAGCCTGAGGCAGGACTTGATCCCGGGACTCCGGGATCACGACCCGAGCCGAAGGCAGTCGCCCAACCAACTGAGCCACCCAAGTGACCACTGTTACCAATTCATTAATTCTTTAATTCAACAAATATTTGTTGTAGACTTATTGTGTACCAGATGCAGTTTTAGGTGGTTGGCAAATATGGTTACATAAAACGAAGAGATCTGTTCCCAAAAAACTTATGCTACATATGTGGTGGACAAACCACAAGTAATAAGTATAACAAACACAGTCATTATTTAGTTCATTACAAAGTGATACATACTATGAGAAGGATGAGCAACATTCGTGCCAGGGAGAAGGCAAAGTTGCCGTTTTAAACAGTGTCATGGTGTAGCCTGATTGAATAAGTGATACTGAACACAGATTTGAAGGAAGTACAGGATCATGGCAGATGGGTGGCCCAGGTTAACTGGAGGCCTGAAGTGACCAAATGGCTGGTATGTTTGGGGAACAGCAAGGAGCCGGATGCAGTTTAGGTGGAGTGAGCTGGCGCATGAGGTCAGGGAGGCGAGGTGGGAGGTAAAGTGGGAAGGAGACCATGTAAGTACTTACTGCCACTGTGAGGACTTTGGCTTTTACTCTGAGTGAAATGGAGTCCCCTCGTGGGGTTTTGAGGAGAGCAGAGCAGACAAATGTTTTAAAATGATCTCTGTGGTTTCTGTGTTGAGAAGAGGCTATAACATAGAAAGGATAGAAACAGAGCCCTTTGGAGCCAATTGTAATTCAGGGTTTAAGAATCCAGTGGCCTAGATCAGTGCCAGCACGACCAGGGGAGAAAGGGAGGAGTGAGAGGCAGTCAGATTCTGATATATTTTCAGGGCAGACCCATCAGGATTTTCCGAAGATACAATGTAGCTATGGGAGAATGAGAGGCTAAACGATAATCCCAAGGGAAATGATACAGAGGCTTCTAAGATATATTTGGTAGCTCTTACCGCTAAGGTATTATTTTCTGGAGCCCCAGAAAACCGTGTCTCTGTGATGCATCAGAAAATTCCAAGGGTTAGAATATCCAGGTAGAACAAATAAGGGGCGCCTGGGTGGCTCAGTGGTTAAAACCTCTGCCTTTGGCTCCTGTCATGATCCCAGGGTCCTGGGATCGAGCCCCACATCGGGCTCTCTGCTCAGCAGGGAGTCTGCTTCTTCCTCTCTCTTTGCCTGCTTGTGATCTCTGTCTGTCAAATAAATAAATAAAATCTAAAAAAAAAAAAAAAGAATATCCAGTTTGAACAAATAAATCTTGCAAGAGTCCTCAGTTAATGATGACTGGGTGTCCTATACTTCAGGGTTGCTGAACAAACTGCCTAACTTGGGCATTGTCAGGTTTTGCAAAAATCTTCCCTTTCAGCAAAAATGGAATTGATTTTGGGTAATGGTCATGATAGAGGCCTAAAGAACTTATTTTTGACAATTGCAGTGTTCGCAAAGACTTTGTAACATTCGGTGTGTGCAGACACAATGAACTTAATTCACTGAGAAGGAGAGGCAGTGTACCAAAGGCTAGCATGAGAGGTCTCAGAACTGGGACAAAGAGCATGGAATTCTAAGAGCAGAATTACTAAAACCTTCACACAATTGATTAAATTAGCAAATCTATGGGTATTTTATTGGTCCAAGTTAGACTTGGGTCTAGAACTATAATTAAGTGATTAAATGTGAAAGGAGCTAGAGGTTAATTAATGATAACGAACACATACCTGAAGACAGTTTGATTTACAGAAGAGGATGTATCCATCTGAAGGGACCTGGAGAAGGAGGGCAAGGGTCTGTGTGTGTTTCCTCACTCTGTGAAGTGTGTGTGTTACACACACTCTGTGTACTCTGATCTGAGCATCTGCACAGTTTTACAATTGCTTGTGTTGGAGAATGGACTTCTCACGAGCTTGGGGAATAAGAAGTAATTTAGAACCCAGTTTACAACTGGAATCTTCTCCTTTTGGGTTTCTTGACCCAATACCAATATGTGTTTGGTGGGGGGAAGGTGGTTTCCCCCACACCAGCAAGCAATGCTCAGGACATAGCTGGGTGTCCTACTGTTCAACTCAATTCTGACACCAGCTACCTAGAGACAGCACCAGATCCCGCAGTTTAAGGGCTCAGGCCTGCAAGACTGCTCCCTACCCAGCCTCTTACTTCGGAGGCCAGTCAAATGCTAGGTTGTTACCTGCCCTTCTGACTCACTGGCTCCAAGTTGGAGGTTCCAACAAACCCCACCCAGTGAGGACGCTGGTCACAGGCCCAGGTTATTTATCACTTGTACTTCTGACCCACCGGCTATAGATGAGAGGTTCCCACAACCCCCTCCCTGGTTTCTATTAATTTGCTAGAGCAGCTCACAAAACTCAGAGAAATATTTTACTTCCTAGATCACAGATTTGTTATGAAAGGATATAACTCAGGAACGGCTGGATGGTAGAGAAGCATAGGACAAGGTGTCGGGAAAAGACACAGAGCTTCCTTGCCCTCTCCAGGCTCTCTCCTCTCCTCGAATCTCCACAGAGCTCACCAACCTGGAAGCCTTCCAAACACCATCCTTTTGGGTTTTTATGGAGACTTCATTACATAGGCATGCCTGATTAAGTCGTTGGCCATTAGTGACTGAATTCAATCTCCAGCTTCTCTTCCTTCCCCAGGGGTAGATGATGGAGGGGCACTGGAAGTGCCAACCTCCAAACACAGGGTTGGCTCCAGGGGCAACCAACCACATTCTTAGGTTACCCAAGGGCTTTCCACCTCATTAACATAAGAAAAGACATCTGTAAGGTTCTCAGCACTTAGGAAATTCCCAGGGTTTCAGGAGCTCTTGCCAGAAATGGGGATGAACACCAAAGATATGTTTCTGATTACAAATCACCAACACACCTTTCTAGCCCACTCACAAGTTTCAGCCAAAATAAAGGCTGTACTCAGTGCCCTTGAAGAGGAAAAAGATACCTGTACATTTAGGAAGTGCAGACATTTGTTTTCACAGACTTGTTTCTCAACCCTGCTCCTAAAATAGGATTAAGCAGAGTGTGTTTTTCCTCAGGACAGCCTAGTCTGGTGATGGATGGGATGTTAGTCACCCCACTGAGTTATTCTCTAATTTTTTAACGTTTCTATTTTAATTCATCAGTTAATATATTCTCAAATTTTCTGAATCATATTTTTTGATTATTCTTGCTTTCTTGGAGAATATCTTGTGAAATCTATCCTCTACTATTTGCAGGTTAGCCAAACTGTGTAGTGCCTTGGGCACAGATTCATAATCAGCAGAACCTGTTTCTTCCCAAGATTTTTTACCTTACCTTCGAAATGGGGAAGCACCTTCATAAAGGAGCAATACTATGTACGTACAACTTCATTCCTCCTATTTCAGAAGTGTTTTGCTTCCTTTCAGGTCTTATAGCTCTGCCCGTGTTCCAAATCTCAGTACTACTGGTTTGATATATTTTTTTCATTAAATGCCTATGTGGCATTTATTTTGTACCAGCTACCTTGCCTTTAAGGATCTCACACTCTAGAAGGAGCTGTGGACGTATGTGAAATGAACTACCATAAAAGATGTTAAGTGTTCAAAAACCTAGGAGATTACAGATAGCGCAATGAGTGACTCAAAGCTGTTTGTTAATGATGGCTGCCTAAGGACCTTTGAGTTAGTCCTAAGATATGATTATGAATATGCCAAATGTGAAAAGAAAGCCAAAAAGCATTTCAGGCAGGTAAATATAACAGTGAATAGGGAAGGGTTAGCAGTAAATGAGGCTGCAGACATAATATTTTTCCCCTATTATGACAAAACTAGAGTATTTTTCTGGATAAATAAAAGAAATCAAAATGAAAACATTTTGACTGAAAACGCAGAAGAATATATTATACTTACTATCTTTAGAATCTTTAATTTTACTAAGGGGCTATCTAAATAGGAAATTCAAACAGTAATTGCTGAAAATACAGAGCATTCATTTTTAATGCTTGTAAGCTAGTATGGGATCACAGATATTTTATCATATGTTTCTGACCATATAACATTATTTGCTTTATAAAAATCTAAAGGTAGTAGTACATTAAGAACTATGATAAAATTTCTGAATATTATAATTTGTTTTCTAGGAGCACTGAATTAGGAAAATGTTGTTAGTACATTAAATCGGTGCTTCTGAGCAACTGTGAGGACAATTTAGTTGGTATAGAGAAAGTAACAGTCTTTTGTATCTGTTTAAATTATGTTATACTCTGTTCCAAAAGGCAAAGGACATTTTTTTTTAATACAACCACAAAACAAGTAGATTTATAGGTGAGCTAAGGCCTGTTATACCCACTACCAAGGGAAAATGCAATGCGAGCCAAAGTATATAGTACAAATTTAGATTTCAGCCAGCCCTGGCTTCAAAAAGGGAGAAGGATGGGCCTGAAGAAGAAACATGGTGAGAAGAAGTTTTTCTGCTGATTTGAAAAATGCTGTTACATGGAAGTTATACTGGGAAATATAGGACATGTTCAAGCTGGTCTCTTTCTGTCAAATCTTGTAAGGAAGGAAAAGTTAAAACTGCAGCAAAGGGGGTTAAACCTCTGGGGAATTACTTCACTAGCCAAGTCAAAGGTAAGCTGAAATTATAAGTAACTATTAAAATAAAAAAAATGTACCGAGGTGCCTGGGTGCCGCACTTGCTTAAGTGTCTGACTCTTGCTTTCAGCTCAGGCTGTGATCTCAGGGGGGTGAGATGGAGCCCTGTGTTGGGCTCAGTGCGGAATCTGCTTGAGATTCTCTCTTGCCCTTCTCCCTTGCGCTCTCTCTCTCTAAAATAAATGTCATTTTTAAAACAATGAAAAAAGGTGTAGTAAAATTTTAACTCTGAGAGTTGAAGAACTCCAGACTTCCAAAACTTGAGAAAAACAACATTCTGTTTATATCAGTAGGGAACAGAAAAGTTGGATTAACATTCATGATCGTTACAAATTAATGAAGATGCTCTCAGATTATGCCCAAGTATTTATAATCCTTTAAAGTTCGATCTGAATGTTGTAATCTTTAAAACAGATGGTTCTTCATTTTCTTTGTTGGCCTAAGTTTTGTAATCTTTAAGATATATGATTATTTATTTTGGGCAATTTCAGGCATTTTACTATTCTATGCAAGAATATTTTGCATTTTATTTTGTGTATTTGAATGCTGGTGAGATCGAACATGATTTTCAGCTATCATTTTATGGACTTGATTCAGTCACACACATTTTCATCTCTTGTGGTTCTTAGGTATTTTTTTACTAATCTGAGGAACATACTTGTAGGAATGTTGAAACATTGCTATTTTTACTGCTGAAATACAATATCATAATATGAGTAAATCTTTCATAAAAATAACACAATCGAGTATAAATAGATGTTATATTTTTATCACAAAGTAATTGCCCATAGAAAGTCAGACTGCTTGGATTTGGAGGCTAGCCCAGGGGCTCCCATTCATTGACTAGCTAATTACAGGAATATCAGGTATGTAATTTAGAGGAAATAATCCTCAGAGGGCTTTCCTTGCAACTGGAGAGCTATGTAGTAGCACTGAAGTTACAGCATGAAAAGTCAATTAACTTAGAAAAAATTAACGATCTCTGTGTGTAATAATCTAAAACAAGAGCATTAGACTCCTCAAGAAAATCATTCTGCAAGTAGAATTTTTTTTCAAAGATTTTATTTATTTATTTGACAGAGAGAGATCACAAGTAGGCAGAGAGGCCGGCAGAGAGAGAGGGGAAGATAGGTTCCCCACTGAGCAGAGAGCCCAATGTGGGGCTCAATCCCAGGACCCTGAGATCATGACCTGAGCCCAAAGGCAGAGGCTTTAACCCACTGAGCCACCCAGGCACCCCTGCAAATAGAATTTTTAAGGATGATGTGTAGGGTCAAAGGAATGAGACACTGTGCTTCACATCTTGCGAAAAGTTCAGGTCAAATCCTGCAGTCAAAAGATCTTTGTAAATAGTAATATTTAATATTTACATTGAACCAGATTTCTCCCTCTGCTTGAAAATACCAAATCAGTAATGCTTGAAGCCTGAGTCACATTTTTAGGTCATCAAAGAAAGAAAAAAGTGAGACACTGAGGAACATTTCAGTTGCTGTATAAGCACACCTTTCTGTCTCACAGAATGAGATCTATCATCTTAATAGTTCCGGTATTTCTTTATTTGTCACACTGTTGTGTAGGCAGCTTGCAGCAGATGTATTTGACAAATGTTAAGGTACACTGGGTTCAGGATTGCTTCTGACACCAAGGGTGTAGATAGAACTTTACCGTTTCCAAATACAGACTGATTCCTAGCCAAGAAAATCTGTAATTCTAGATAGAGCATCCTGACTTGTAATGAGGACTCAGTTAAGTTCCCCTAGACTACCTTGTTTGCAAGGCAGAAGGCTTTGTGTTAAATGTTTGGTTGCAGGGAATTGGTGCACAGTCTATGGTTATTTGGGCCTTCCTCTGGTGCTCTCTTTCTCAGGCAGAAGACATAATCCTTCCACTCAGCTATGGGGGTGACTCAGAACAATCTGTAGTAATTTATACCTCTGTGAATATTTTGACTTTTTGCAATAGAAGTGTGTGCCTCCCTTGGTTGTAGAATTTCTTGCTTTAACGTTTCTGGGAGAAAATCAGAGAGTTTTGCTGTCTCTCCAGCCCAATTCCATGACTAGAACAGTCCTTGCAAAAGTAATCAATGACCTTCTAAGCCACTTCAGTTGTCCACTTTATAATACTTGTTTCATACCTCCTGAAGAATTCAGCCACAGAGACAATTCTGCCTCAATATGTAGTGTCTAGAAGGTTTAAACCAAAGCTCTTTCCCATTCTATTACCTAGTTTATGTTACAAAGAGAAGAAGAAAAAATCCTTTAACTTATTTTACATAATAACCATTCAACTTTTTAATTTGCTGGGTATCTTTCTTGGTATATATAGTGGCTATAGTGGCTATTTCTGTATTCTAAAAGGCATATTTTTTCCTACAATATACATTTCCTTAGACTGAATTATATATTTCTATGTATTTTTTGGAACCAGCATAAATGTAAGTTTTAAGTAGCTTAGCTACCACACATAGCAGGGGTTCAGACCAAATGAAACACTGAAAAGGATTCAAGAGATGATAGTTATTCTGGTAATTGAGTCAGGGCAAACTGCTATCACCCAAAAGAAGCAAGAGAGAATAATTTAGGAGGCAATGATTTCATTTACGCTTCATAAGCACCTGTTAAATTTCAACTTTTCTCTTTTTTTTTTTTTACATAACAGGGTGTCAAGGATCCTTGTTAATAAGGCACCACTGAAAAACATTTACCCAACGTATGAAGAGCTGATAAAACTTGAAATATGTCTACCTGCCAAACATCAGGGTTTCAAGGTCTTTAAGCACTTTCTGTGCAGCGAGGGGCTGTATTCATTGCTTCAAAGAGTGACCTGTCAATGGGATCCAGTGGTATGGGACTCTGACATACAACTTGGAGATAAAAATGGATGAGTTAAATAACTTTTTGAAATGAATACCAGGGCAGGAAAAAATGACATTCTTGATCATCATTCAATAATGCCAGTATTGTACCCAGGGGGATTTTCTTGCCCTATGTTAGCAATTGTTCTGGAAAATGGCTTAAATATTTTCATGCTGATACTCCCCAGTATGAGATGTGTGTGTGTGTTTAAATCAGAATCTAATTTCCATCTCCTAGAGGCTTTCAAAGGCTGTCTCCATAGTAATAGCCAATGAGAGGAGAAGATTTCACAGGTTTCCTTCTCAGTATATGTAACACAGTCATTTCTTTTTATGTCCTTCAGTTTGCTCTCTCTACGTCATTACTGGCTGCCTCCATAGCAACAGCCAATGAGCTCTTGCACATACATCACTGCACCCTCTGTGTATGCTCCTCTGTGCGTGCCCTCATGCACTCAGTGGTATCACAAGCATCTGAGAGCCATGCATGTCCAGTCAGTTGGTTCTGTGCGTCTGGCAAACTCTTCTTCCTTCCATACCCTCAGCATAGCACCAATCACAATTATCTTAAAAACTGCACCTGTGTGAGTTGTCCATCTGCAACTGGTACACATTGGTCTCCTCTGACCCAGGTCCCATGGATACAAGGGGTTAGTATATTTAGAGATGGAAGCTTATTGACTGCATAACTATGGGAGAACCTTAACTTAAAAATATCAAGACTTGATGAGAGATAGCTAAGTCTAGCAGTGTCTTTGCATAAAAAGAGACATTCTATTCACACACTTTAGCATTTCATGCTATTTCTTAGTAGGATTTAAAATCATTTAGCTTTAAATTTTTACTGTTTTGTAGATAATTACTGTTTTGACTTCTTTGCATGCGGTATTCTATTTTTCTTTAGCGATACAGGGAAACATTTAATTTGCCCCCAAGAATCTTGATTACTTTGGCAAATGACCATTTGCTGTATGCACGCTGATGAGATAAATGCCTAAAAGAAAGAATTGATGGTGATCCCAAGTAATCGTACGGACCCACCAATTAACTGACCTATGAAAAAAACCTGGCCGTGAATGCAGATGACTGAAAATATATATTCTTCTTCTTCTTCTTTTTTTTTTTACAAGAAAGGAAAAAGAATAAGAATGAGAAACAAATTGATGTAAAGTCTATTTGCGTGAAAATAAAACAAAAGTTATTAGTAGCATATTGAACAATTACTGCTATTCCTCCACACATGTATTTGGGAAATGTATGGCTGAAAGATACGAGTCTTTCGAATTGGTTTAAGTTATTCATGAATAAAAATTTGATAGCTTCAATAAGCCAAAGATTGATTACTAAAGTTTCTTATCATATTGATACTTTAATTTGGCCTGATAAATTTTATTTAGACCTAATGACATTAACCATAAAAGTTTCCAAAGTCAAAATATTTTGCTCAGAGTAAAGTTCTGAACCACAAGATAGCATGAATATATACTATTGTTAATAATTTTTCAACTTCTATTTTTCTTTTAAAAACAATTTTATTTAAATTCAATTGATTAACATATAATGTACTATTTGTTTCAGGGGTACAGATCTGTGATTCATCAGTCTTATATAATACCCAGTGCTCATTACAACATATGCCCTCCTCAATGTTCATCACCCAGTTATCCCAATCCTCCACTCCCTATTTAATTACTTTCATGGAGAAAGTGTTTACCCATTCTCCCCAAATTCTGTAATGAACTGCATAAAATGTAAATGTGCTCATTTGATACTTTAGGCCTTGGGGGCCCCATAAATATAAGTCTGTTATCAATTATCTCTGAGTAAAGGCACTTTATTAATAAGAGCAACGTGGGGAACCTGGGTGGCTCAGTTGGTTAAATGTCTTGACTCTTGACTTTTGCTCAGGTCATGATCTTATATTCCTGGGATTAAACCTGAGTTGAGCTCTGTACTCAGTGTGTACTTGGCTGGAGATTCTCTCTCACCTTCTCTCTCTGCACCCATACACACTCTGTCTCAATAAATAAATAAATAGAGTAATGCTACCCATTCAAGGTGTGAAAATATTTTTGAAGTTTCCTTAACCTCAGTGACAGATTAAAAGAATTGCAAAAATGTGAAAGTGGAAAATTTGAAGTTTAAAATATTACATTTATAAGTTCATTTTAAGTTAAGATAGGCAAAAACTTAAAGAGAATAGAATGTTGATGAATAGTTCACAATCATGAAGTTGCCATGTACATTTAAAACATCAATATGGGATCAAACTAAAGAGAAAATTACTTTAGTATTTAGATGTTTTGTTATTTTGCTTACATTTGACTTTTAGATTTTATTGAGATATGTTAACTAAAATCTACTCTAATACCACACTTGTACTTCCTATTTCAAGCTCTAAAAGCATCATTTAATTCAAGTCAGTTTAAAGTTTAGGAGTGTAGTTTAAACTATTTGAACTTGACTACATCCAGCTATTTTCATCACCTTGTGTTTTTTTTAAATTAACGGCCCCAAAGATACTGATGTAGTGAAAAGAAGGGCCATCTGTACCCCAATGTTCATAGCAGCAATGGCCACAGTCGTCAAACTGTGGAAAGAACCAAGAAGCCCTTCAAGGAACGAATGGATAAAGAAGATGTGGTCTATATATGCAATGGAGACTTATGCCTCCATCAGAAAGGATGAATACCCAACTTTTGTATCAACATGGATGGGACTGGAAGAGATTATGCTGAGTGAAATAAGTCAAGCAGAGAGAGTCAATTATCATATGGTTTCACTTACTTGTGGAGCATAAGGAATAACACAGAGGACATTGGGAGATGGAGTGGAGAAGTGAGTTCGGGGAAATTGGAGGGGGAGACAAACCATGAGAGACTGTGGACTCTGAGAAACAAACTGAGGGTTTTGGAGGGGTGGGGGTGGGGGGTTGGGGGGGCCTGGTGGTGGGTATTATGGCAGGCATGCATTGCATGGAGCACTGGGTGTGGTGCATAAACAATGAATTCTGAAACACTGAAAAGAAATAAAATAAAATAAAATAAAATAAAAAGAAAAAGTATACAACAACAACAACAAAAACAAAAAAGAAAATTAACAACAAATACAATTATACATAAAGCGTTTTATACTGGTGATCAACTGGCAATAGGAATTCTTGCAAGGAAATGCTCCCAATGACAACATTCTCATGAATAGGGACATACTGAATCGATGTCACTCTTTGTAAGGAAAGGCACATACTTGCTCTTCACTGATTGGGTCCTGCCCTGGAGTCCTTCTTGAATGAGGGGTTTTCATGGTCCCTCCCCTATAGGTGAGAGATAAGGGCAAAGGATGGAGTAGACCCACGGAGATCAAAGAGCCTGAAACAGAGTCATAGGAGCATCATCAGATTTCTTCAGCTCTGGAATTTTCCCATGCATTCTGGTTTTGTCATCCCCTTAAGCCTGAAGTCTTATGTGTTTGTGTTTGGAGAGAGCAAGAAAGCTTGATGCTGCAGAGATTATCCTCTTTGCTAGAGTAATAGTATGATTGCATCCAAAGTTGTCAGTAAGCAATATTTGGGAATCCAGCTTGTTTGGAAAATTTCTGTTGCTTTTAAAAAGACGCTTCACATTCCTACAGCTATGGAGCTGTATTTCAGTAGCCTGTCACATGTCTCCATATTTTCCTCTTTACTTATACTTGCCCCCTACTGCAGACTCAGACGACCAGCCACAGAACATTTGCAGTCATTCTTTGTCTTTTTCTGTTTGCCAAGTGTAGTTTTACATATTTGTCCAATATCTGTTTCTCTGGCCGACTCTGTCTTATCCTCAGGTGTGAGGTTCTTTCTCATTTGTATGCAGGATCTTCAACTTCCAGGTAAAATGAGTGATTTTTCTAGCGTTAAACATTATTCTTTTCTCTCTAAAATATAAATAAATAATTCTTTTCCCACTGCAGTTTTTAATCATGTATCCTCATGTATTTCTATTTGTTTCCCTTCACTGGGGATGAGCCAAAAGTTACGCAAAATCAGAAATCTTTTAAAGATTATACCCTTGCTATAGCTATGCAAAGAAGTAAAAAGTCATTTCCAGCACTAAAATTCACATTGTCAGCCGAGAATGAAGTTTCTGTTCTTTTTTTCCCCTTCAGTATTCACACTGATAACTAAATCTCATTGACTTATGAGTAAATAATAACTTTTGCGCATTATTATTATGGAATCATTATTATTATGAAACGCCTTTATATTCCTCCATTTACAAGTTGAAATGTCCTCAAAGGATCAAGAAAGTAATGACAGGGACGCCTGGGTGGCTCAGTTGGTTAGGCGGCTGCCTTCAGCTCGGGTCATGATCCCGGCGTCCTGGGATCGAGTCCCACATGGGGCTCCTTGCTCGGCGGGGAGCCTGCTTCTCCCTCTGCCTCTGCCTGCCTCTCTATCTGCCTGTGCTCGCTCGCTCTCTCTCCCTCTCTCTCTCTGACAAATAGATAAATTAAAAAAAAAAAAGAGAGTCTGTTTCTCAGTGTCTCTTAAAAAAAAAAAAAAAGAAAGTAATGACAGCCCTTTTCTACCTTCAAGTGACAACCCCACATAAGCCATGTAAAAGCTCCTAACACTCCATGAAAGTTCATTTGATCCTCCCAATGTGAGTGGTTAAGTTTATTAATGGTTTTCCTATGTGTTAGACAATGTCCTAAGCACTTCATGTACATTTACTCAACTTATCCAACTCTGTAAAGCAGGTGCTTATTATCCTGATGTTATAAATGAGGATAATGAGATGCAGGGAGGCAACGTAACTTGTCCATAGTCACACAGGGAGTGAGAGAAAGAGTTGGGGTCTGAATCTGGACTCTGTGGCTCTGGGTTAACCACTACTCTGCAACTCCTGTGATCTCCGAATGTTTTTATCTTGGTGCATCAGGAGACTGGAGTTATCATCTCTCACCTTCTGAACATGCTAGATGAACAGTGGAGTTTCCAAGTTATTGAGTTAATTAAACTGTAAAATAAAAATTGAGGTTAGGATCAGAAAGGCTGGAAGAGAAACCAGTGTGTACCCCAAAAGAAGCTACATAAGCTTTGTTTCTGCAGGGCCTTTAGATTTCATTTTCATATAAAACACTTGCCTGCCAGCATGCTTTCACTATTTTGGCTTTAGCAGGATGCTTCTGTTCTTTTAATGCATTTATACTGAGAGGAAGAAAGAGGTGAAGGAGCCGGGAAATCATAAGCATAAGTGAGGTAAGTGTAAATTGGTGATTAAAAATTGTTAAATGATTTCTGAGATCTATTTTTAAAAGCTGGATTTCTATAGGCCCCTCTGCTTTCAGTAAATATTTCCTGGCTAGTCCTAGGATACATGGCATTGAATTGAGTGCTCTGAAAACTCAATTTATATGCTATCTCACTTCACTGTCCTCCTTAAACATGCTGGAAGTCCTTAAGTGAAAAACCATGCTGGAAAACCAGGAAACATGACTAGGGAATGTCACTCTTTCATTTCGCTCACTTTATCAACCATTTTGGTGGTGTGTAATGTGAGTTCTCGATCGCTGGCTGGGTGCTGCTTGAATTCCACAGCCGTGGTTTTATAGGGCACAGCCATCTCTGGTCCTGGCAGCCTCGCTGTGTCTTTCAGATGCACCCAAGATTTGTCTCTGAAGCCCTGAGTCTGCTTGGGGACTGCGTTCTGAAGAGCTCTAAAACCTGCAGGGAGGGCATCAGATGAGTCTGTGGCAGAGGAGATGTGACTAGGTCAGGCTGGAGAGAGGAACCTTCCACTCGGGATGAGTATATACATACTTGATTTCAAAATCCTTTCTTGGAAACAAAATATTTATGTATTATAAAACTGCATGATAATAATGATGGAAAAGAAAATAATAGATTGTCATCACTCTATTGAAACAACTTTCTTTTTATTGTGTCGTAAGCATAGGTACTTGTACACATGTAAGTGGAGTCCTGAGGAGAAGCCTTTGTTTTATTTTGCACTTAACCTTGCTCAACTGCGTAATTTATCTGCAAAAGGGGGCTAATTCCGAGTATGGCGAGCAGATATTTTCCCGAGGACTTAGTAGGCAGTTGAGAAGGGGACTCAGACTGCACAGGACGAAACAGAGACTTGATAACATTTCCTGTTAGGGGCACTACACTCTCCCCCACCTCTGTGCCTCTCTCGCCTGCCCAGTCTTCTCCCATCCAGTCCTCCACCCAACCCGGCTGTTCCCCTCACCTAGCTGGCAATTCAGCTCTTCTTCTTGGCTTTCACTTCCATCTTGGTAATGAACCAGCCGTCTGTTATTGGTTGGGTGTGCATACCTGTCTTAGTCCATTCAGGCTCCTATAATGAACATTGAACTGGGTGGCTTACGAGAACAGAAATGTATTTCTCCCAGTTCTGGAGGTTGGAATGTCCAAGGACTAAGGGGCCAGATTTGGCGTCTGGTGAAGGCCTTCTTCCTGGTTCATAGACAGCTGTCCTCTCTCTGTAAACTCAGTGGGGGAGAGGGCACAAGGACCTCTCCAGGGTAACTTTTATAAGGGTTCTGGTGCTTCTCATGAGGGTTTCATTCTCATGACCTAATCACCTCCCAAGGACCCCACCTCCAAATAAAATCACACTGGAGATGAGCTTTCTCAACACGAATTTGAAGGACACACAAACATTCAGCCTGTAGAAATGACATTGACAAATGTACTTCTGACTGACAGGCTGTTTTGCAAACCTTTTCCTGGGCAGTGGACGAACGATGGCTTGTTGAGGCTGTGAGAAGTAGTGGGAAGTCATTGGGAGTAGAGGGGTGGAGGAGGGAGCATCAACCAAAATTTATTTAGGCCATTATATATAACTCCCTTGAGGTGCTAATTCTTGTTCAGTATTTGAATTAAAAAGGAAGGAAGGAGAGGAAAGAGGAGAAGCAAATGAAAAGAGCAAAAGGAGTTTATTTTTTCTCATTGGGTGCTTTTCTGTAGCCCCCAGTATTTTGGTATTGACCACCTTCTTTTATGACTCAGCTTCCTTTATGACTTCTGGGGCTCTTTTGTAATTCCCAGACTTCCGTGCTCTCTACTGTACCACGTCTTCCCTTCAACATCCAGGTCTCCCCTTGCCAATATACTTACAAACCATATACTCCCCACTCAGCAACGCTAGGATCAATCGACGGTTTTGAGGGCATAAAACGAAGCTAACATTTACTAATAGGAATAAAGCATCCACTACTAGCATCGAGACAGCACTTTACTCTTTCCAAAGGTATTTGTATTTCAAAGAAAGATGTAAGCGAAAAGATGATCTTTTTGGTACAATTCTATGGGTGGTAAAAACTGTAGTGCAAAAAACCCAGCCAAACCAGGAAGTCTTGGGGAGGCCATGTGGGACAATCCTTAGGCAAGAAGCTCAGTTTGGGAATCTGGATTCAGGGCCTGTTCATAATTTTCACAGCTTCTTCCCTTACTCCAAATACACGGGTCGTCTAAAAAAACCCCGACCTATTCACACTCCTCCTTTTCTATACCCTCCAAGAGGCCACCTGGCAGTAGTTCTGAAACTTTTCCGTGGGCGTGGCAGTGTGTCCACCAGAAGGGAGCGAGGGGAGGAATCCAGGAGTGGAATTTGTGGGTCATTAGTAAGTGCTGTTTCTCAAGGTCAGAAGTTGCTTGAACTGATAAGCAGCATTATTTGACATCTGGCCAAAATTTTTAATTAATTTTTAAATTATGAAAGTAACATATAACCATTACAACTAATTAAAAGTACTCAAGCAGAAAATTCATGATATAAAATTGATAATTCCGATCTTTCCCCAGCTTTAAGTCCATCCTCTAGTGGCAACCACTGTTAGCAATTTGCGGTATTTCTTTTCATACTTTTATCCAAGCTCAGCTAATTTTGGCTCTGTGTAGTCCTGATATTTAGCTTTTCTAGCATTCTCTTGGGCTATCTTGTGCAAAAAAGGTAGGTCATATTTATATCTGGGCTATGGCACATAATGCTCAATAAAAGACATGGTGCCCTAAAGAGAAAGTTTTCCATGACATTATTTTAGAATCAGCTACTGAGCATTCAGTACTTTGTAGCCATATGCTGGTTTATGACTGTCTACAAAATTTTTTCTTGAAAATACGACTTCACTTAAACTACTCATTTATATGTTCCTATTTTGTTCTTTTGTCATTTTAGTCTTAGGTGTCTGTTCATGCCTTATTCTTCACATTCTGTCTATTTGGGGATGCGTTTGAAATGGAGAAGTGGAATATTGGCTGGAGTCCAAAACCTAAAACAAATAAAAACCTCTCAACTTCAGAAAACTTCCTATTCCTCTCCCTGTGTGGATCAAGGATGAACACTTCCATTTCTTCATCTATAAATGAGGGTACATTTTAAAACAAGTTTGCTATTTGGAACACATTTTAAAATAAACTTTTATATCTTAAAACGATGACTGTCTTCTTTCTGTTTTCTTACCTCCAGGTGGACGAATTCAGGCAATTTTCGTGTCAGTTTACTGTCATCTCCAGTAATTGTTAATTTGGTTCAAATGCTTCCAGGTAACAACCGGTTTTTTGAATGTGGAATTTGCTTGAGAACAGAGGTCAGCTTTTGTTTTTTACTTATACCACACTTTTTAGGTGCTCTCCACTTGAATAACAAATTTACTTGAATTGTATTGATTGGGCAACTGTTTTATGCTTCAGATACTATTTTAAAAATCTAGGACTGGCAGAAACCAGTGGAAATCAGTTACAGGGGTAGAATATTTAGTGGTAATATTGGAAAATAACTGTAAGCTCTGAGAGTGTTAGCATACTTTAAACTCGATGTGAGTCAGCTGTGAAATGTTGTTATCAAAAAAGAGAACGCATACATGAGGCAATTATCTATGCAAATTTTGCAACAATATGCTGAATTTATTATCATTTTATTTAAAAGATTCACTAAACAGTATAATGTAAAAATGAAGAAATTAAAATCTGTTCAAATACAGTACTGTATTTTAAACCCAGAGATATATGAACGTTGTATATGCAGAGGCCTGAAGAACCATACGTATGTGGACAGCAAGGCAACATGAAATGTGAAAACACTTTTTATCACGAATCCTAATGACTTGTGTAAAATCTCCACTGCCCTCTAAACTTGATGTTAGGATCCATGCCTCAAAAGCAATGCACTCTTTAGTACTTTTCTTCCTTTCTCCCAGGACATTTTTTTCCATAGATTCAAAGGGGGGAAAGCTTCTGAGAAGATGTTTCTACCAATCTCACTCTGCTTTAGAATTAGTATCGCTCTTTTCCTCCGAGTCAGGCTAGCTTCTGTCTGAATGATCCATGTAGTCATAAGTTTCTTCTTTCTGTGTCTTTATGGGCATTTTATTTTATTTTCAATTTTTTAAAAGATTTTATTTATTTGACAGAGAGTGCAGGAGAGCACAGGTAGGTGGAGCAGCAGAGGGAGAGGGAGCCTGGCTTGGGGCTGGGTCTGATCCCAGGGCCCTGAGATCATGACCTGAGTGGACAACCCCTGCTCCGTGGGGAGGGTTGGGGGGGTTGGGGGGGTGGGGGGGTGGGGGCTGGCTTCTCCCTCTCCTCCCCGCTTGTGCTCTCTCGCTATCCCTGTCACTTTCTCTCTCTCTGTCTCTCTCAAATAAATAAATAAGATCTTTAAAAAAAATAAATGAACAACTGCAGGGAGACAAAGGGTAAAGAGCAAAGATGCCTCTTTGCAGAGCAGAGTGGCCGCTAATCATGTGACATGATTTGAAAGACCCTAGAAAGACGGCCTGGTCCTTTAATTTGGCAAGATATAATACAGTGCCTGGGAGTCTCACCTTAGGTTTATGAATACTTTATGTCTGGGTACTGAATGATGTTCTAAAATGGAAATTATTCTGGCGGTAAGTCCTAATCAACAATCAGAAACCTAGTGTAAACCAGAATGGCAGATTACCCAGTCTGTCATTAGTCTGAGAGACTTAGTACAGAGAAAAGCTTTGATTTCTGGGGCAGAGGGATGAGAGGCAGAAATGGGAAAGATTCAGAATCTGCTGTTTGTATTCAGAGTATAGGAAGCAGTGAGGGGAGGGCTGGCCTAGTGGGTGGAGATCCTCTCTGAAAATGGGGCCAATGCAGAGAAAGCGCCCCGAGCTGCGGTCAGGGTGGGTGGAGCTTTAGGGCTCAACAGAAGAGAAATGTGACCTCCTTCACAATGTAACCCACATGTACAGGAAAGAGAACCAGACTGATACCACTCTGGTTTTTTCTTTATGACCAGGAAGGCAAAAAAGGAAAAGGAAAAAAAAAAAAAAGCAAAAAAACCCGTTTCTAACTGGCTGTTTGTTGAATTCTCCAGAGAATGGTTGAATTGTCACAGTAGTTGCCTTTGGGCCTCGAGAAAAAGCCACTTCCTTACCTTGGTTTTTGCATTCTAGACTCTTTCCCTCCAGATTGGAGGGGGCGGGGTGGAAGGAAGCAGGGGAGGAGGAGAGGAAGACTCCTGTGGCAAATAGTCTCTCAACACACTGATGGGGCCTGCTTCTTACAACTGTTTTATAATTTGCTGTACAATTGTATAACTTTTCTTTTTCAGTTGAGAGACTTTATTTTTTAGAGGAATTGTAGATTCACAGCAAATGGGGAGGGAGCTACAGAGATATCCCATATACACCTGCGTTCATATGTGTGTAGCCTTATCTCACCCCCAAAGGGGTACATTTATTATAACTGATGAACCTGCATTGACACATCTTATCACCCAAAGTCCATAGTTCACATTAGGCTTCCCTCTTGGTGTTATACATCTTAATTTATAATGTAACTTATAATGATACATTTCTACCATTATAATATCACACAGAATGGTTTCATTGCTCTAAAAAGTCTTCTGTGCTTCACCTATTCGTCCCTCCCTCCCTCTAGTCTAGACAACCACTGATACTTTTACTGTCTCCACAGTTTTGCCTTTTCAGAATGTCATATAGTTGGAATCATATAATATGTAGCCTTTTTAGACTGGCTTCTTTCTCTAACTTATATGCATCCAAGATCCCTCCATGTCTTTTTATGGCTTGATAGCTCCTTTCTTTTTAATGTGGAATAATATCCCATTGACTGGATATACCACAGTTTAGGACATCTTGTTTGAATTTGGGTTTGGGCAGCTGTGAATAAAACTTCCATAAACATCTGTATATAGGTTTTGGTGTGGAAATAAATTTTTTATGCCTTTGGGTAATACCAAAGAGATTGGTTGCTGGATCATGTGGGAAGAGTATATATTTTAGTTTTGTAAGAAACTACCAAACAGTCTTCTGAAATGGCTGTGCTATTTTGTATTCCCACCAGAAGTGAATGAGTACTACCCCCACCCCCTCCACATCCTCACCAGCATCTGGTGGTGTCAGCGTTCTGGATTTTGGCCATTCTAATAGGTGTGTATATTGTTTTAATTTCTTACCTATTTTTAACTGTAGAGTTTACTAGTGTTATTTTTATCCACATTGTTAAGTAATCCACATTACCCACATTTATACACAAGTTTATCCATAACAATATCCATATTGCACAACCAATCTCCAGAACTTTTTCATCTTGCAAAATTGAAATTCTATACCCATTAAACAGCAACTCTCCAGCTCTTCCTTCCCCTTGGGCCTGGCAACAACTATTCTACTGTCTGTTCTTATGAGTTTGATTGTTCTTGGTGCCTCATCTAAGTGAAATCATTTTTTGTGACTGGCTTATATCACCTAGAATAATGTCCTCAAGGTCTACCTCTGTGTAATGTTTGTCCAAATTTACTTTCTTTTAAGGACTGGAAGATATTTCATTGTATGTATATATCGCATTTCATTTATCCATTCATCTATTAATGAATGATTATTTGACTATTGTGAATAATGCTGTTATAAATGTGGATTACAAATATCTCTTTTGGATGCTGTTTTTAATTATTTGGGGTATATATACAGATATGGAATTACTGAGTCATAAGGTAGTTCTATTTCTAAGTTTTTGAGAAACCACCATACTCTGTTCCATAGTGTTGGCACCATTTTACATTCCCACCAAGAGCGTACGAGGGTTTTAATTTTTCCACAGCCTCACCAACACTTATTATTTTCTGGTTGTTGTTTTGATTTTTGTTTGTTTTATTTTTTTGCTTGTTTGTTTTTTGTTTTGTTTTTTATAGCAAACGTAGCAACTGACTTTATAAAGGTCACTGTCACCAGTTGTCATTTTTTCTTTGGGGATGTGAAAATCACACTTCAAAAGAGAAGTGATTGTCTTTACTGTAGCTAAAGAATTGAAACCCAGGTTTTCTGAAGGAAAAAAAAGATACCCTGAAAATCCAGGTTCCTTGTGTGATATCAGGCTTTCTGCAACAAGATCAAACTACTTGGAACCAGCAATCAAGAGTATCTTAAAATAAAAGAGATGAAGCATTAGAAGTGTAAGGGAGGAGGTCGCTATTCTTTACTGTTATGTTTGGATCTGCAAGGATAAGAAACTGTTGGTAATACTACTGTCAAAAGGAGGAAATTAGTTTTTTAAAAAATCAGCTGCGGGAACAGTAAAGCTTGACACTTAATATGCACACATTAGCATTATCTGATTTACATATGTGTTAACCTAGGTGTTTGGAAGAGCATCCAGGAGAATAACCTCTGATCATTACAAAACTGGAGACGTATCTTCTGTCCTTCTCTGAGGATTCTCAAATAAACATTAATTATAATGGCACCAATTTAGGAATGGCTGATTACATAATTTTAGCAGAAATGTCATTATCTGTAAATACTTCATGAAATACAGTATTTTTCATAGCTTTATGAAGAAATTCTTTGAGGAAAAAACAATCAAGAGCTATGTTTCTTATATAATTCTCAGGTCAGGCAAAAACTACTTCTGGAGCATGGAATTATACCTACAGATTCAGTATCATGGTTGATCTTCCTGGCTTCCTATAATGGGTACAGTGTGGCAGAACCAGCTGAATGCTTATCGGCTGGCAAATTAGCCCTTTTACGTGAGGAAGGGAAATAAGATGCTATGATGTTCAGAGTGTAAGGCAGTGTTCTGCACAGTTCGGTATCCTGCAGCTTCTTAATGCTCTTCCTGCTTGGTTTGCAAGTTGCTTCTAAGCATCCGAAAAACCACTGATCGTGGAGAACTTAAAAGTAACACTGGGCACTGTGACAGCATTGTGTTGACAAAACAGCAACAGAACGAGAGTCATGTTCAGTCCACTCTTAAACCTCTTCATAATATTACTTCAATTTTATGGATGACAACTGAAGGAGAGAGAAGTCAGGAGAAGATGATGTCGAGCCAATCCTAGAAATGACTGGCTAATCAATGGAATCATTTAATCAAGCAATATTTACTAAATACCTCATACAGGCCAGGTACAGGATTGGACACTGATGAGAGTGATAAAAGATGAAAAGACATCATTCATGCTCTCAAGTTCTTGAAAATAATCTCTATGATACAATGGTTCTCAAACATCAGAATCATGTGTAGGGCTTGTTCAAGCACAGGTTGCTGGATGCCACGCCTATACTTTCTAAATCAGTAAGTATGGGTGGGCATGGGGAGGGTGGGGGTGGGTGGGAAGATGGGGCAAAGAATTGCATTTTCTAAAACATTTCCAGAGGATGTTGATGCTACTGATCCTGGGACCACACTTTGAAAACCACCATGATAATGGAATTTTTATAGCAACAAAAGGAGAACTGCAATTTTAGAAATCTTAATTGGTAAAAAAGCATTGTTTGCTTACATGTGATTAAAAAATATTGAAGTTTTAGGTAGTCAGTTGAGATTACACAATTAACATAGCCTTTAAAGGAGAACTTCAAAGGAATAGACAAATTATGATTCTGACCTATATATACATATAGGTCAGGATATATATATATATATATATATATATATATATATATATGATATATATATTTTTTTAAATAGAAATGAAGAAATGGGACTTAGATGAAACCACTTTGAAGACTATGAATGATATTTAATGTACTATCAACAAAAAGAAGTACCTATAAAGAAGATGAGATACAAGTAAAAATATTCAGGGGATAAAAAGCATTTCAAATTAAATTATATATACATGAAAAAAATCCAAAAGCTCATGGCCAGATAAAGCCATA
The DNA here is from genome assembly GCA_004024625.1 of Mellivora capensis. NCBI lineage: Eukaryota > Metazoa > Chordata > Mammalia > Carnivora > Mustelidae > Mellivora > Mellivora capensis. Next base: position 73,394 of record PISX010009384.1, read on the forward strand.
CAAATACTAGAGAACTAATAAAAGAAGAATAAAAAGCCATAAAGGTTATTCTGTTATATTAAAAATGATATAACAGAGGACAAAATAATCGGTATTGACTTTGATATAATACAACAGTAGTTGTATCTGATTTTAATGAAACGATCTAGTGTCCCGTGGATCATCTCCTTGATGGCATCTTTTCAGTTCTTTAATGCTAAAACCAATTTAATGATGAGTGAGTAATGACGGATACATTTCTGTTTGTAACTGAAAATACACATAATGCAAAGTAGAAGCGATGACTTTCAGTGATCAAGAAAGATATATGTGTAATAGAAATGAGTACAGAAATAGCAGAAGTGGCTAAAAGATAATTCACATTGGAATTATGTGACATGCTTCTACTGACTATCTCAAAAAACATTGACAAAGAAAACTCACTGAGGGGAGCCTGGGTGACTCATTTGGTTAAACAAACTCTTGGTTTTGGCTCAGGTCATGCATTCAGGGTCCTAGGATCGAGCTCTTTGTTGGGCTCCGCACTTGGCGCAGCGTCTGCTTGTCCCTCTGCCTCTGGTCACTCTCCCCGCCCCACTCTCTCTCTCTCCTAAATAATTTGTTTTTTAAATCTTAAAAAAAAAGTGAAAACGAGAAAAGAAAACTTACTGATTTGCATCACAATGCTATGGAGAGAGAGTAGATAAGCATTATTACTTATGTAATTACTTATGCTGTATATTTAAGATGGAGGAAGAAAAGCATGGAGATTTCATGATTTTCCCAACTCTTGATACTAGAGGAGGATGTTAGAATCCATTTGTCTCATTTGGTTTAATTGTCTTAAATTTTAGTCTAGCTTTAAATACCATCTCACATTGTTTTCTTTATGTAAGATTTCTAGGAGCCCTTGTTTTGGAAGGAATTTCCAGGGATTTAAATTGGTTAATTTCTACATAGTTGAGTTTATCCTCACAGGTAGGTGCTGCAGGCAGCTGCTCTTGGTATGATCCAACTGTCGCCACAAGACTGTCATCATCATTAAATCTCTTTTTTAGTGGCAGCCCAGAGCACTAGACTTCTTTCCTATTTTTGCCAGATATTCATTCCTCTGCCAATAGAGTCAATAGAGCAGGATGGTGGCATGCATAGTTTCTGGAATCAAGCTGCTGTGGTTCAAATCTCAGCTCTGCCACTTACTAGGTTTGTGACCTGAAAAAAGTGACTTAATCCTTCCATGCCTGAGTTTTCTCATCTGTAAAGTGAAAATGGGATTGAAATGATGGGAAGGTCAGGGAACTACAATAAAGCCATTCTGGGACCAAAACAATGTGTAAAATGCAAAGGAAGAAGAACCTCTTCTAGGTTTTATTTTGGTTTTGAAAAGTGACAGGAGAGCTGGCCAGTCATCTAAAGCTTGGGACATATTTGAGTAAGCTATTTTGTCACTTTGGGAGGCTTCTCTAGACTGAGGATTCCCTGGTCGGAAAGGACCATCTATTTGTTTAGGTTGCAAGTTTCTTAAAGCCTTGGTCCTAAGCTAATGTAATAGGACATATTACAGGGTTCTAGAGCTTCTTGAGGTGCTTGGAGGTTTGGGCGCAGTGCCCCTGTTGCTCTGTGGAGTTAAGTGTCCTTCTAGTGGCAGTGACTAACCCAGCCAATTTAACTACTGAGCAGAAAAGAAAGTTGTACTGGTCTTGGCATAGAAGATACATCTCAAACTCTAGTAGACAGAAGAAAACTGTAGCTTTAATTAAGAATTGAGCTTAGATTGAGTTCTAGCTTCAGAGCATTGTGGTCTGAAAATATGCAAGGAATGATCCCAATCTTTTGATACTGGTTGAGACCTGATTTATGACCCAGGATGTGGTCTATTCTGGAGAATGTTCCATGTGCACTAGAGAATGTGTATTCAGCTGCTTTGGGATGGAATGTTCTGAATATATCTGTGATGTCCATCTGGTCCAGTGTGTCATTTAAGGCCTTGATTTCCTTGTTGATCTTTTGCTTGGATGATCTGTCCATTTCAGTAAGGGGCGTGTTAAAGTACCCTACTATTATTGTATTGTTGTTGATGTGTTTCTTTGATTTTGTTATTAATTGGTTTATATAGTTGGCTGCTCCCACGTTAGGGGCATAGATATTTAAAATTGTTAGAGCTTCTTGTTGGACGGACACTTTGAGTATGATATAGTGTCCTTCCTCATCTCTTATTATAGTCTTTGGCTTAAAATCTAATTGATCTGATGTAAGGATTGCCACCCCAGCTTTCTTCTGATGTCCATTAGCATGGTAAATTGTTTCCCACCCCCTCACTTTAAATTTGGAGGTACCTTCAGGTCTAAAATGAGTTTCTTATAGGCAACATATTGATGGGTTTTGTTTTTTTATCCATTCTGATGCCCTGTGTCTTTAGATTGGGGCATTTAGCCCATTAACATTCAGGGTAACTATTGAGAGATATGAATTTAGTGCCATTGTATTGCCTGTAAGGTGACTGTTACTATATATTGTCTCTGTTCCTTTCTGATCTACTATTTTTAGGCTCTCTATTTGCTTAGAGGACCCCTTTCAATATTTCCTGTAGAGCTGGTTTGGTGTTTGCAAATTCTTTCAGTTTTTGTTTGTCCTGGAAGCTTTTTATCTCTCCTTCTATTTTCAATGATAGCCTAGCTGGATATAGTATTCTTGGCTGCATGTTTTTCT
>PISX010009385.1:0-76042 GCA_004024625.1 Mellivora capensis
TTTTTTTCCCTAAAGCATGCCTTTTTAAAGAATTGCTCAGTTCACAAGAAATCAAGAGAAATAGCCTAAGGCCAACTTATCCAGGTGCCTGGGAGGATGGTAAAGGAGAAAGAGAAGTGCAGTGTATAAGGGAACCAGCCAGCCTAGTAACCTTTGGGAAGCCACTCATATTTTCCTCACATGGGAAATGAGGGTGCTGGGCAAGGAGATCTCTAGGATCCCAGCACTAATATTCTGTCTGACAGCAGAGCACTTTTCCTGCCACACCTCTCAATACACACTAGTGCACTGACTTCTCAGATCTCTGTGAACAGGCAGGATCCTTGGAAAGGTCCTAGGGTTTCCTTTTTTTTTTTTTTTAAGATTTTATTTATTTATTTGACAGACAGAGATCACAAGTAGGCAGAGAGGCAGGCAGAGAGAGAGGGGAGGAAGCAGGCTCCCTGCTGAGCAGAGAACCCGATACGGGGCTCGATCCCAGGACCCTGAGATCATGACCTGAGCCGAAGGCAGAGGCTTTAACCCACTGAGCCACCCAGGCGCCCCATGGGTTTCCTTTTTCTATTCTCATTGTCTCTGGAAATTCAGAGCCTAAGAAATTATTATTATTATTATTAGGCTTATTATTATTATTACTTTTTAAAAAGATTTTATTCATTTATGACAGAGAGAGAGAGATCACAAGTAGGCAGAGAGGCAGGGAGAGAGGGGGGTTGGGAAACAGGCTCCCTGCTGAGCAGAGAGACTGATGCAGGGCTTGATCCCAGGACCCCGAGACCATGACCCGAGTGGAAGGCAGAGGCTTAACCCACTGAGCCACCCAGGTGCTCAATTATTATTACTTTTTAATTTTTAGGTAAAAATATAACATCAAGACTATTCAGCTGGCCAAAGGCATCAAAGAAAAAGCCACTGCCATTTCATTTTTTCAGATATTTCTTAAATTTACCTCATACAAAGTGAATAATGTAAACAGTGACTCCTGGGGGAGAAGAGTCACTTACTCCAGAGAGTGTTTAACTTTATTCCATCCCATTGGTCATTTTATTAGCAGAATTTCTAGCTTCGGATATAGAAAATACTATTTCATGAAATAAACAAATATTAATATAATATATTCAATAAATACCATTTTATGAAAATGATAATGTATTTAAAAGAGCAATTTGTGGTTTTAATAGGCTTGTAATTATGTTAGAGTGAGTGTGATTTAGGAAGTCATCCCTTAATAAAGACTTTTATTTCAGAGAAAAAAACTTCCTGGTATTATGGGAAAATACTGACACAAAATTCGTTACTTGAATAAAGTATTCCTTTGGCTACGCTTATTTTACTTCAAATAAATTATTTTTAGCTCTTAAAGGAGCTGTTGAAAAGTTCTGTCTCAATAAGGCAGCTACTATTGTTTTTCTTTGGGTTACCATATTTGCTTTGTTCCCAGAGAACAGAATTTATCAACTTTTATAATTGCAAAATCAATGAGAAAAGACATACTCACTCTTAGGCAGTAGCTATAGAAATCTAATTTCAAACATGTATCTAATATATTGGAAGAAAATAGGAAGGGAGAGAGAAGAAATCAATAAAAATTAAAATTTTCATTAGATGAATATAATTCACAAGTGCAATGGGGAACTATTTATCCTTGTACCTTTCTCACTTATCAGACATGAAAAAATGTTATTAAAACCCTGTCATCACTTTTATTGTACCACATTTTTAATTTATCCTATCCATAAGTTTCCTCTAGGGGGAAATACACATCTTCATACAGAGTTTTGAAAATTATCCTGGCAGAAAATCTGTGAAAATCTATATAGTGTAAGAGAAGAATATGATTCAAAAATAACTTGGCTTACCTACCCCATAGATAACATTCAGGGAAATTTAAACCATCATTTCCATCATTAGACTAAGAATACTTTTTTTTTTTTTTTTTGGTGCTAAGTAATGTATTTCTTTACAGTGGAATTAGCTTCTCTGAATGACAATAATTCACTCCTAGTCTTTCCCATGGGAAGAATTAACAAACATGGATAAACACAGTGAGAGAAAAACCACCAACATTGTGGTCCTTATCTGAAATACATTTAGGTACCTCAGTTCACCCCTCTTTATTTTGCCACTTTACTGACTGGCATGCAGCACTGTATGCTTGTATATTTCTAAATACCTCTCAAGAAATAACCACTGACTAAATGACTGGTTAGTCTATGGTATTCTCCCTTTTGTAGCGGAGAAAATAGCTCAAAACCTCCACGAGTCAAAATATGAGTTCTTTCCCGCCATTTAATCCACTTCAAGAAATAGAAAAAAAAGAAAATTTACATGCTTTATCTAAACTGAAATCTCAGACAAAGGGTGGGGAGTATACTGTACAGTAAAGTTCTTACATGTTGCTACATGGCTTGTAGTCAAGGAACTAGAAGTTTCCAGAAGTGTGTTCTGCTGAATGCCACCAGAATTGAACTCAGTAATAGGATTATACACAATGATGAGGTCCTCAGTGAAACACAACTAGATTTGTGTGGGAGTAGGAAAGAAAACCATGAATGTTGCTTTGATTCAGCCTATAAGGGGTTAAACACAGGAACATTAAGCGGAAAAGTGATTCTCCCCATTGTAACAATTGGCAATAATTAATTATATGTGCTTATCACCTTTTCATTTCTGGCTTGACTTGTTATTTAAACCCTATCGAATTTTAAAACATTGTATATTTTTACATCCAGTTCTTCTGGAACATGACTGGAAGCTCCTTGATTGCACGAAAATTTGTCTTTTTAAAATATCTTCCTACAGTGCTCTATATTAGGTTGGTATTCAATAAATATTGGTTGATTTGGAAAATGAAATTAAGCAAAGACCGAATTTAATTTTTGCAATGTGGTTTTAAACCACATTGGTAACACATGGTTAGTGCTGAAAATGTGATAAACGCAGAAATCCTGAAGGAGAACTCAAAAGTCATCACAAGTCCTAAACACCTTTCTCCACTTGACTCTTTTCCTCAGAAATAGGTGAAAGTTCTTATTGTCTTTTAACCATGTTGGTTTATAGAAAAATTTTTTTTAAAAAGTATAAAGCTGTACAGGGTTCAATTTTTACTTAATGTATATCATGAACTTTTCCCCATGTCAATAAATATTTTTCCACAACATACTGACCTTTGCGCCAGTACAATATTCTACCGCATGGGAGCACCACGATTACTTTTTCAAAATCCTGTTGTTTCTATTTTTTTCTGTGAATATTCATGTTAATATTATATCAAATACATATAGCAATTAATAATTCATCAAATAATTGAGCTCTGATATGGGAGGAGGCTTAATTAAAAAGAGGCAAAGAATTGAGTTAAATGGGTTTATGCAATCACGTATTGCATATTTTACATTTTCACCTAGGACAATTCCTAATCTTGGGGCACCTGGGTGGCTCAGTTGGTTAAGTATCTGACTCTTGGTTTTGGCGCAGGACATGATCTCAGGGTCGTGAGACTGGGTCCTGAGACTATGGGGAGCCTGCTTGAGATTCTCTTCTTCTCCCTCTGCCCTTCCCTCCTACTATCTCTCTCTAAAATAAATAAATTAAGCTTAAAAAATTACTAACCTCTTGAGTTCTGAAATATGATTAAGAAATAAGATACTAAGATTTTAAATATGCCTTTATACAGTGTATACAGTGTATACAGTGTATATATGTAAAAATATGCCTTTATACAGTGACTACTTTCCTTTTTTCGAGTGTAAAATGATTATAGAGTATGTAGATTATAGCATGTAGATTATATTTTAGGTATAAAATAATTATAAAATGATTTAAAGCCTTAAGTCATTTAAAATGGAGCAAACAAAAGGCTTAGTATTTATTTTCTATACCATTTACCTTATCTCAGTGAATTATTAAAAAAAAAGATATATATATAGAGAGAGGAATTCTTGCTAATTCAGGAAAATTTGAAGACAAGTACATTCCAGATAAAAATATCCAGATATTATTATATAAATTAATACACTTTTACATGATCATTGATCAATCTTGACTTGTATCATATGCAAAAATTTACTATATGACTTCTACAAAACTCTAAAATTCTAGACTATGATTACATACTTACTTAATTATAAAGAATGAGAATGAGATTATCTGTCACAGGTCAACATCATTTTTTCTAATAATTACCTCACCAACACAGATGATGAAAAAAACTGAAAAAAAAATCTCAGAATGTCATTTAAAACAATGAATTAATGGACTATTTATTTCTTCTCTTTTCTAGCCATCCTTGTAGCTGGTGACCTATTTTCCCCCCTAATCCATAAACTTTTATAGGAAGTAAAACATCAGACTGGTAATAAAGAGAGGCATTGGGGGAAAAGATTATTCCTAGGCTAGCAGTCTCTTATTCAATTTGATTCCTCGACACCCTGATCACATCTACCCTGATTCCAGTCTATCAATACAAAGGGTGTGGTAGAAGAAAGAGCCCCAACTTGAGAAGACTGCAGGGGAAGAAGCATCCTCAGAAGACAGCCAGGTTCTCTGTAGAGCAAGAAGGTGACGGAAACTCTCAGAAAAGATGTTGAAGATATACATTTTGCTGAGGATGGCTCAAGAGTTCTAGAAGCAAAATGGAAGAAATTCAAGAGTTCAGTGAATGACGTGTAGGAGATGGGGTCAGAAGTAGAAATGAGCTGAGCTGATGGGAGAGGAGGTGCCTTGAAGTCTAGAGTTTTTTATGGTGAGTGACATACATGTGTAGCTAAAAGGCACAATAAAGACAGAGCTGGTAGACTCCAGCCAGACAATGTAGTCCTGGGAAGGCTGTAACTGCTACAGGCTGGGGAAAGAAGATACGCAGGATATCCAGGGCTTCTTCATGTCCTCAGCAGTTACAGATAAGGAGACAGAGAAGCGCTCTCTCAGAGGCTTCTTGACACCTGTTGATGAGGGTGTCTGACTAGGGAGATAGATCTTATTCAATGTGTACTAGATGCACTCTTGATTCCGGCTGCTCAGGACTGCTGATGGGGATTTAAAGAACTACATTCTCCTTATAGGGCAATTTCTTAGTATCTGAATAAACAGAAAGTATATATATATTTTGACTCAAAAATTTTAGGAATTTTCCTCAAAATACTCTTATGTGGTGATCAATTTAGAAACTAGTTCAATGATGTATGGTTAAATATAGCATGCCCATATTATAAAATAAGGTAGATATATTGTTAAGCAAAAATTAAAAATTGCAGGATAGTAACTACACTACAATTTCATTTATATCATTTAGAAAGCAACACAGAGGGACGCCTGGGTGGCTCAGTTGGTTGGAAGACTGCCTTCAGCTCAGGTCATGATCCCGGAGTCCCGGGATCGAGTCCCGCATCAGGCTCCCAGCTCCACGGGGAGTCTGCTTCTTCCTCTGACTTTCTCCTCGCTCATGCTCTCTCTCACTGCTTCTCTCTCAAATAAATAAATTAAAAAAAAGAAAGCAACACAGAAACCTATACTGGGATTGCATATGTAGCAACTACTTCAAAAGGATTTACTATGTGCAGGGCACTGTTCTAGGTGCTTTATATATTAACTTCTTTAATAAGTTATGTAGTATTACAATTACAGCTATTTTATGGATAAGGAAACTAAGACCCAGCAAAGATAAGAGATTTGCCCCAAACCTCCAAAATATTAAGGGGTAGAGCTTGAATTCTGACCCCTGATTCCAGGATCTGTGCTTTTAAATACATTACTCTATCAGGTATGTAAGTGTAAAGAAAAAAACCTGAAACAATATGCCCCAAACTCTTAACTGCAGTTACTTTTTAAAAAGATTTTATTTCTTTATTGGTCAGTAAGAGAGAGAACAAGCAGGGGTGTGGCAGGCAGAGGGAGAAGCAGGCTCCCTGCTGAGCAAGGAGCCTGATGCAGGACTGGATCCCAGTCCCCTGGGATCATGACCTGAGCCAAAGGCAACCACTTAACCCACTGAGCCACCCAGGGATCCCAACTGTAGTTACCTTTGAGGAGAACAGGATTGATGGAGGTTGAAAGTGAAAATAATTGCTAGCTGTTACTCTGACTACTTCAAGTTTTTTTAAACTTTTAACAATTGGAATATGTTCACTCATATAGCTTGTTGGGGCTTTTTTCTTTTTTTCACTCACTTAAAAAAAAGAAAGTTGCTGTACAGTTCCATTCTGCACCAGGGTTGTATGCAGTACTGTGGTGGCATTATTTAAAAAAGGGTAAAAGGATAGTGATTAACTTGCCTCAAGGAACGAAATGTAAAGGAGGAGATTTTTGAGTCTTAAAGGATGAAGGGTCTGCCAGGAAGATGTTCAGGAAAGGGCGTATACTTGGTGCTCAGTAACTGTTTTTGAATAAATGTATTCTAGGTAGAGGGGACACATACACAAAGCCTCAAAGGAAAGGTAGCCGGAAATAAGGTTGGAAGGATAGGCAAGGACCACATCACCAAAAGTCTTATGTGTGGAGTACAGGGCATTATGTGGCAGCAATGAGAAGACTTGAAGGGTTTTAAGAAGTGAACATTCGACTGTTCTACACATATGAGTTTAACAGGGTTCCAGCACATCATCGTACAGATGCTCACTCTATGCTAAAACAGAAAGAAATAATAGAAAAAAATAGCTGCTTCTGGTCGTGATTTGAGGTCCTGGGACTCTGCTCATGACTGCCTCATATGATACACCAGTATCGTTATTTTCTACATTTAAGATCATTTCATTCATGGCCACATTAATTTCATGGGAATTTAAACTTAAATTAAAATTTAAACCAAAAACTGGTGGTTTTTTTTTCCTGCTTTGTACTCGGTTTTGTAGTTTGCATTTCTATAAAAGTAGCTTCTGAAACAGACCTAAACATATGAATAAGATCTTCTTATATAATCTCACAAAAAGTCATTCTAATTAAACTATCCAGTTTTTCCCTTAATAGTTCTAATAGATATAATCCTTAGTGCCCTTTCATGCTCACTATGAGCTTTTATTCTTCCTCCAGAAATTAATTCTTTTGTGGATACTGGGCTTTTGCCAAATTATCTGCAAAGTGTCTTTGTTGATGTTTCAATGTATTTGGCTACAGTACACATAATATTTCTAGGCATGGATAAGCTGAATATTTTAAAAGAAGTATTACTGGTGGCACAAGCCCCTCAACGCATTTTTGGTAAAAATCCACCCGAGAAAGCTGATTTTACATGAAAATTGAAGCCATCTATGGTTTGGGAGCCTGCCATGCCTTTCTGATGTGTGAGAAGCCTCTTTCTCCCTTTGGGATTTCAGCATTTTAAGCTGCAAGCTGAACAGTTGAGTAGGGGAAAAAAATTCTCATAAAACAAATAAAACATTCTAAATAAATGATTCCTTTTGGTGGTTCAGTAGCCAAAACTAATGTAAAACTTTTATGAGAAATACTTTGATGTGCAGGAATTGTTTATTTGAAGCAGATACCGGCTCTGTTATTACTGCGCCTGGGTTCTGCAGCAAGGATCACCTTCACGAGATGCCAACAAAGTCGCCTGGACAAAACTCCCTCTCCAGGATAAATCACACTTAAGCCAAGATTTAAAGCTTCCACTTTCAAATGACATTTTAGACAATTCTGTTTTGTAGTGAAGCCTAAATCTATCTATTCCATGCAAAAGTCTCTAACTTGTTTTGTTTTGGGTTTACAAGAATGCAGATCCTTATTAATTGCTCTCCATTCCCACTTCTGACTCATAATGCTGACAGAAGTTCTGATTGGGTTATATCCAAGGCCCGAATTTAAAAAGCACAAACTTTCAATGAAGACTCAATTGTTTACTGAATTTGATGTGTATATATCCAGGTGGACTTTTCCAATCCTTGTAAATATAAGTGGCATTGGACATCAGTGCTTCCCAGGAACCCTCATAGATATCACTTAATGTCCCCCTTTGAACATATCGCTAAGAGATATAGCAATCTTCTTTATAAGGGCAGTTGCTCACAGACTTAAGTAACTTACTCATTGATTAAGATGTAAACCACCTCAGGGGTACGTGGATGGCCCGTCAGTTAGGTGTCTCACTCTTGATCTCAGCTCAGGTCTTGATCTCGGGGTTGTGAGTTCGAGTTCTGCATTGGGCTCCATGTTGGACCCAGAGCCTACTTTAAAAAAAAAAAAAAAGATCCAACTCACATCATTGTTTTCCACCCCCTACATCTGCAATCTCTTCTAAGAAAGGATTTATTGCATTACAAAACAACTTATAGAGGTAAGGGAATCACATTTTTAAAAATCTATTTACATGATAAAGACACCAATGTATAATATGTATGAACACTTAGCCAGGACAATATGGAAGGATTCAAGCATTATAAGGTGACCATACCAGATGTCCTTTAAGATACATTTCAGATTCACATAGTTCATGATTTTCTAGACAATGTACTCCCTTCCCTTTCCTTTATCCCTAAAATCCTTGAAAACATTATAATGATTATAATATCATACCAAAAGTATTGAGTTAAATATTTTATGTTGCTATGTGAATATCTTGTAATTTTAATTTTTAATCAAAATTTGCATTAAAATGAGACCAATGAGCATCCGTATATATGGGAATTTCATTTTCAAGATAATTTATTCCAGATGAATATATGGAGAAGCAGAAAACTTTGCCTTCTCTCCTATTTCTCTTTCCTTTTACTTTCTCTTAACACATCTGTCTAAAGTTAAGAGCTATGGGATAGAGAAATTTTATTTGAAGATGAGGGATAGGAAGTTGGGGGTTGGGAAGGGCTTGACTTAAAGCAATGGGGAAACACTGTCTTTTATATATTCAGAGTGTCTAAGTGGGGCCCACTTTCCCCTCCCTAAATCCCTATCTGCTCAGACTTGGGGTGTCAGCAAGTCAGGTCTCCTTTCATCTATTGGTGGTAAGTAGATCCTTGTGCTTTTAAATACAACAAAGGGCAGTGAGCTGGTAATGTGGATACCAGCTGCTTTACCCTAAGTCCATTACTGAACAACCGTAGACCTTAGAATGGGATTTCATTTGCAACCTCTTAAGAGACGTGTCTGTTGCACAGAATAAATTTGACATAGAAGGGCTATGTGAGCAGGTAAAGGAAAGAGAATTACACTTTAGTTTTTATGACCATTTTTAATTTGTCCTAAGAATTCACCCTGCACAGGAATAATATAAATAAGAAATGTATTAGCTCATTTCACTAAAGGTATAAGTACTATGACTGGTAAGATTGAACTTCTCTATTTTTTCAAACTCCCTTTCTGACAGGTGACTTACAGGACACATTTTTGCCAGTTTTCCATCTGTAAGTAATCAGTATTTCTATTCTCCCTCAAGGAAGGACAAATATAATTTTGAGGAACATGTCTTTAAATAGATTTTGGAGGGCACCTGGGTGGCTCAGTCAGTTAAGCATCTGCGTTCAGCTCAGGTCATGATCCCAGAGTCCTGGGATCAAGTCCTGCATCAGGCTCCTTGCCCAGTGGGAAGCCTGCTTCTCCCTCTGCCTGCTGCTCCCCTTGCTTGTGTTTTTTCTCTCTCTCTCTCAAATAAGCAAGTAAAATCTTTAAAAAAAAATTTTTTTTAAGTAGGTTTTGGAAGGAGGTGGGCAAGGATCATCGGGATTAGGATGGAGCAGAGTTGTTCTTATCCTTGCCAAAAATAGAGGCTACACAGATTTGATTTCTGTATGTACACACAGACAGAGGCCAAGGAAATGAAAACTAAACATGTACCCTCCCTTCACCCCAGCCTCTAAACACAACAGCACTCAGAGCCTTAAGGGGCAGTGCTGGCATCAAGCCACTCCTCAGATGGTCGATACAAAACTGTAAGCATGTATGAAGTCTGCATCTTATTAGCAGAGAGCATTGATTTCCACCGGTACCAGTTTCACATAAAAAAATCATATTAGCAAATATGTAAAAGAATTGGCATAGAAAAATTAATTAATAATGCATTTAGTTCCATGGTAAAGTTATTACAATTCCTTTAAGAATCTAATTTACTGGGGCGCCTGGGTGGCTCAGTGGTTAAAGCCTCTGCCTTTGGCTCGGGTCATGATCTCAGGGTCCTGGGATGGAGGCCCACAACGGGCGCTCTGCTCAGCGGGAAGCCTGCTTCCCCCTCTCTCTCTCTGCCTACCTCTCTTGTGATCTTTGTCTGTCAAATAAATAAATAAAAAATCTTAAAAAAAAAAAAAAGAATCTAATTTACTCTTGGATTGTGGGGAGCATAGCAAAACATTAACCTGTTGAATCACTACGTTATACACCTGAAGCTAATATATCGTTGTGTGTCAACTCTATTTCAACTGAAAAGGAAAAAAGTAAAGAAATTAATTTACTTTTGGAGATATCTGTTCCGGCTTGGGGGGGTACAGTTGTGAATTTTTTCATCTGTAGACATAATAGTTGTCAAGAATTATATAGCATCTGAGATTTCACACTATTCCCAAGCTCACAAGTTGACACAGTTTCATGGATGCTGGCAGAAGGCACAAAATCCCTGGACCAGAGACAAAGGACAGTGCATTATTCACAGCAATAACATGAGCCAGAGTGTCAGCATTTGTGCCTGTTCCCTGAGTCTCAATTCCCACAGAGTGACATGAAGAGAGCTAGATGATCCCTTCATAGGCAGTGGGGTGCATTACAAGACAAGAACTCTGAGCTTCGGTAACTGAATCTTTTGTAACGATAAGTAAGCCCATGTGAACGTTGTTCACATTCTCTTTGTTATTCTGGACAGTAAAGGAACCTGCTTTTTGCTCCATAGAGGGACTGTATCTCTGTCTTCCAAGGCTGTTTTCAATACAAACACCCTTGAAAAGACATTCCAGAACAAAAGCAGCCATTGCCTCTGCTTGCAAGATGTACAGAAGTGTGAGGCACCCATGGAGAATTGAACAATAATAAATTTCTGTCCCTATTTTCTCAAGCTTGAGACTATACATAAAGTCCCTAGCTCTGTCCCTTAGCCCATTTTCCACTCTTTTTTCCTCCCCAAACTGGGAGTCTTTCTTGACAAGACTATGGGGAGATGCTGATGGGGAGAGGGATGAGGGAAATTTTAAAACAGTTGGGTACTGTAACCTTAGTAGTGGGAAGATGAAAAATGAAAGCCCAAAACTCTGTAGGAAAGTTACCCCAGAGAAGCCTGGCTATTTGGCAGCTCTCAACCACATGTTCCATCCTCCCCAAAAGCACCCTCCTTTCATTTCACTTCAACACAACTAAACGGATAATCACTGCAGTTCTGAAAAATGTAAATCTCTTGGAGCATTAAGGACTCGGGTTTTTACACACCTGAGTGTGAATCTGTGTAAGATACTTGTCCTTTAAAAGTTAGCTGAGCTTGGCTGCTATGAAGGAATAGCGATTTTCACTGGTAGGCGAGAAGAAGGGTAATTGTGAAGTTTGGAGCAGTTTGGGGGCATAGCAGGCCAGAGAGAAAATATTGAGGGAGAATGAAAACAATATGATGTCAGAGTCTGTAGTGCAGGGCAGCTGGGCACTATAAGGTAGGAAAAGATGTGAGAGAAAGAGGAGAGAGAGAAAGACTAGGGAGATGCCCAAGAGAAACTGCACCCATTCTGATAGTCTTGAAGTTGGCACTGTGTTCAAAGCAGAGGAAGAGGATGTTCTTCCTCCTTCTCCTCACTCCTGGATCTTCTATGCATAAATATTTATTGAGTATCTGTTGTTGCAACAGCCACTGCTACTATTCATTACTAGTTACCATTTACTGAACTCTCACTATGCTTCCAGTTTTATGCTTACACTGCTGTGACAAGCTCAGGTAAGACATTAGAGTCCCGTGTGGGAGACAGACAAGGAAGTCAACAATTACACCATTTAGTAAATGTATCGAAATCAGACAAGGTAGGTCCTTGCTTTAGGAACCAGACTTCCCATTTCCATCATTCATTCTATAGTCCATAAGAGTGAGCCAATAGTAGCTAATTCTTACACAGTACCCATCATGGGCCAGGCAAAGTTTTAAGTGCAATGAACAATGAGCCTCTTTATAATAGCCCTATGAAATAAGTACTATGATTATATCTTACAGAGTGTGTATCTATATACCCCAATGTCACAGAACCAGTAAGCAGTGAGGTGGGGTTTGATTCCAGGCCTCTGGGCCAGTGCAGGGGTGGTAACTGTCACTGAACCAACTTTGAGCTAACTAGGCATTTGTGAGCTGCCCAGGAAATATAACCATCACTTACAACTTCTTTCTGTGATAAAGAACATTTTGACTTCCAAATTTGTGACTCATGAAAAATTTTCAAACGAGTGTTTTAAGGCAGGAAAGTACCTGAAACCTCCTGTCTAGAAGCAACCTATGAGCATTAGTGACCTATAGTTAACAGGACACTGTAAGTTCAGTACAAAAGGCATTAGAGTATTAACTGCTACACTGTAAGCTTAGGGATCCTCCTTTTTTAGGTTCAATTTTTCTTATAGGCAGCAGTTCCCCCCTTACTAGTTTACACTGCTAAGAAAGTTAAAGACTTAGGTTTACTTTAAAAAGCAAAGAACCAAAGGAATGAGATGACAAGCCACAGACTAGGAGAAAGTATTTACAAAAGACTCATCTGATTAAGGAGTGTTATCCAAAATACAAGAAGTCTTAAAACTCAACAATAGAACACCAACCAACCAGATTAAAAAAGGGCCAAAGATCTTAATAGACACCTCACCAAAGAAGACATACAGATGGCAAACAAGCATATGAAAAGATGTTCAGCACCATATGTCATTAGGGAAATACAAATTGAAACCATGAGATACCACTACATGCCTTTCGGAATGGCCAAAATCCAGCACACTGACATCACTAAAAGCTGCAGAGGATGTGGAGCAACAGGAGCTCTCATTCATTCAGGTGGGAATGCAAAACCATACAGCCATTCTGGAAGAGAGTTTGGATGTTTCTTATAAAAATAAACATACTTTTACCTTGTGATCCAGCAAGCATGCTCCTTGGGCTCTACCAAAGGAGTTGACAAAGTATGTCCAAACAAAAACCTACATATGGATGTTTCTAACAGCTATATTTATAATTAGCCAAACTTGGAAACAAGGAAGAGTTCCTTCATTAGGTGAGTAGATAAAGAAACTGTGGTACATCCAGACACTGGAATATTACTCAGTGTTAAAAAGAAATGAGCTCTCCGTTTGCAACGACGTGGATGGAACTAGAGGGTATTATGCTCAGTGAAATAAGTGACTCAGAGAGGGACAATTATCATACAGTCTCACTGATATGAGGAATTTGAGAAAAAAGACAGAGGATCAGGGGAAGGGAGGGAAAAATGAAACGATGAAACCAGAGAGGGAGGCAATCCTTAAGAGACTCAATCTCAGGAAGCAAACTGAGGGTTGCTGGAGGGGAGGAGAGTGGGAGGGATGGGGTGGCTGGGTGATGGACACTGGGGAGGGTATGTGCTATGGTGAGTGCTGTGACCACAGACCTGTATTCCTGAAACAAATAATACATTATATGTTAATAAAAAAAAGAAGAAATAAATGAGCTCTCAAGCTATTAAAGGACATGAAGGGAACCGAAATGAATCTTACAAAGTGAAAGAAGGCAATCTGAAAAGGCAACATACTGTATGATTCCAACTCTATCACATTCTGGAAAAGGCAAAACTACAGCAACAAAAAGAGATCAGTGGTTGCCAGGGGTTGGGAGGCAGAAGAGATGAATAGGCAGAGCACAGAAGATTTTTAGGGCAATGAAACTCTTCCGTAAGGTGGATACATGTCATTTTAAATTTGTCCAAACCCACAGAATGTACAACTCTAAAAGTGAACTCCATTGAAAACTATAGACTCTGGGCCATAATGATGTGTCATCAATGTAGCTTCATCAGTTTTAACAGATGTGCCGCTTTGGTGGGGGATATTGATAATGGGGGAGTATATGCATATATGCATAGGGTATACGGGAAATCTCTGTACCTTCTAATCAATTGTTCTGCCAGCCTAAAACTGCTCTAAAAAATAAAATCTTTTTGTAAAAAGCGAAGCAAAATTCATTTATAAGAGAACTTCTGTTCTAAAGGAGGAAAAAAAATGTGCACTGGCTGGAACATTATACCTGTTCCCATGCTCTTGCTCCCTTGAGAAAATTGCTAACCTTCATCTTAGGGTGCAAGAATTACTGCTCAAGAGTGTCTTCTTATTAGGTGTGTTACAGACAGCATTGGAGAAAGGAAAAGAAAGACACAAAGAGAATAGGGGCCTTCTGCAGTGTGTGAAATAGATTTGAAAGAAGATACAGCATTTTTTTTTAGAAATTTAGGAGGAAATTGGGAGACCATCTTCTGCTATCAGGTTAAAAAATCATTTTTATTTTATTTGGACTTAGCATAAAAGTTATGCTTTATTTATGCCTCAGTGGTCATCTCTTCTTGAAAATAAACTTCAACAGTTGGATTTTCTTTTTTTTTAAAAGATTTTATTTATTTATTTGACAGAGATCACAAGTAGACAGAGAGGCAGGCAGAGAGAGGGGGAAGCAGGCTCTCTGCTCAGCAGGGAGCCTAATGCGGGGCTTGATCCCAGGACTCTGAGATCATGACCTGAGCCAAAGGCAGAGGCTTTAACCCACTGAGCCACCCGGGAGCCCCAACAGTTGGATTTTCTGAATATTGAATAATGATTTTTTCCCCCAAAGGAGTAATGGATTTTGAATGTATGTTAGGCGAACACTCATTTCATGAATACACAGACAGCGAACAACACATATGCAGTGATAGATCTTCTTTTACAAAAGAAGGAAATAAGATAAAGCTGGCTTATGCCAGGGAAGTCTATATTTCCTCTCTCTTCAAGAACCTACTTTCTGTCAGGTTTCCTTTCCTCTGGGTTTTCATCAGTCTCAGGGGCATACTTCTTTTTGTTGTTGTTGTTGTTTGTTTAATGCAAATTCATTTAATTTTATTTTGTTTTCTATTTTATTTTTTAAAATTTTTAATTTTTTATTAATTTATAATGTATTATTAGCCCCAGGGGTATAGGTCTGTGAATCGCCAGGTTTATACACTTCACAGCACTCACCATAGCACATACTCTCCCCAATGTCCATAACCCAACCACCTTCTCCCTACCCACCTCCCCCCAGCAGCCCTCAGTTTGTTTTGTGAGATTAAGAGTCTCTTATGGTTTGTCTACCTCCAGATCCCATCTTGTTTCATTTTATCCTTCCCTACCCCTCAAGCCCCCCACGTTGCCTCTCAAACTATTCATATCAGAGAGATCATATGATAATTGTCTTTCTCTGATTGACTTATTTCGCTCAGCATAATATCAGGGGCATACTTCTTAAGAATAAAAATGTTAGCAGACTCTGGGAAAAGAGTTCTCTCAGACCAGGAGAATTAGTTTATGTTATGAGCTGAACTGAGCTGCCCCCCCCACCCCCTGGAAATTTATATGTTGAAGTCATACTCCCCAACACCTCAGGATGTCTATTAGAAGACAGTCTTTAAAGAGGTCATTAAAATTAAAAATGAGGTCAGAGGCCCTAACCCAAATGACTGATACCCTTCTAAGAGATTAGGACACAGACACAGAAGGAAGACCATGTGAAGACACAGAAGATGATCACCTACAATCTGTCAGAGGAAAACAGCCCTGCCAACATCTTGATCTCGGACTTCCAGGCCCCAGAACTGTCAGAAAATGAGTTTCTGTTTTTCATCCAGCCTGTGATATTTTGTTATAGCAGCCCTAGCAAAACTAATACAGCGTGTAAGAGTAAACCCTGGTAACTCCAGCATTCCCAAAGTGCTTCTATTCAGAGCCTAATAAGAGCAGTTCAAGGGGCCCCTGGGTGGTTAACGGCCCCTGTCCGTTAAGTGTCTGCCCTGGGCTCAGGTCAGGGCCCCAGGTCCTGGGATCCTGCCCTCAGTACTCAGGCTCCCTACTCTGCAGGGAGTCTGCTTCTCCCTTCTCTTTTGCCTCTCTCCCCACCTCGTGCTCTCTCATGCACTCTCTCTCAATAAATAAAATCATAAAAAAGAAAGCAGTTCACGAACTTAACATAATTACAAAGAAGCTGTAGACTTCATAGATTAATTCAACAAATATTTGTTGAGCTTCTGCAGCGCATCATGCACTGAGCTAAATGGCAAAAACAGAAGATAAGCCCCCAAGTGGCTCAAAGTAATCAAGACCCCAGACCATTCTCAAGGAATTCAGCCTAAAGAGGACACAGGCACAGAGTTAATTTCAGTATGACGTGACCAGTGGTAAGACTGTGGTATGCACGGAGTGCCACCCGTAAGGACCAGAGGCTGTGAGAACTTCACTGAGATACAGAAAGGGGATCAGATTGGAAGCCACATATAACCGAAGTCTTTGGGAAAAAGTAGAAGTGTGCAGGGTGGACAGGGGAAGAGAGACATTTCAGTGACAGGAGTCCTGGAGACAAAGGCAAGGAAATGAGAAAGTGTCTAGAATGTCAGGTGATGAGTGAGAAGTTCAGGGTAATTGGAGTTAGAATGTGTATGAGGGAGGATGGGAGGAGAGAGTGAAGTAATAGGGTCAGACCACTAAGGGCTGGGCATGCCAAATTTGGATCTTAACCTGAAAGCAGTGGAAAGCCACCAGAGATTTTTATAGCGAAAAGTCACGATCAGACTTGCTCGAGCACGGTCTGTCTAATAGTGTGGAAAATGAAATGGTATGGGGAGAGGTAGGCTGCATAAAGACAGAGAGCCAGGAGGTCAAAGAAGGGAGCCTGAACTGAGGCAGTGGTATTGGGGTGCAGAGAGCAGTCTTGCTTCAGAGATATTTCCAAAGTGAAATTGAAGGGGTCTAGAAACATATATTGTGAAGATTTTAACACCTCCATTTCTGCATGTGCTAATACGGAAAAGTTGCTTCCAAGTGTAAAGCACTAGACAACATTTACTTGTATTTTCTGTGTCAGATGTACAAAAAAATCATTTCTTTAAACATGCAGATTTGTTATCAACTTAATAAAACACAATATTTCATTTAATTTTAAAGAATTAAACTGAAAAGAGCTACTAAATTTCCTTACTTGTGTTTTATTTAATTTCGGGAAGAACTGCTCCCTGAAAAAATACAGTGTAATTGATACAGTTAGAACATGAGTATCTTATTTTATCTTATCCTAGCATCTGGTATTTCTGTGACTCTTCCAAGTTGGACTTGATTGAAAACTGCATATTTGAGACAATAGAGGCAATAGAAAGCCTTGGAAAATACACGTACCTCAGTCTAATCTGAGTTTTCTCACTAGCTGCCTTCTGTGACTAGTTTACTTTGTCTTTCTAGGCCTCAGTTTTCTTATTTCTAAAACGAGGGATAAATTCTTTGATCCTTAAGACTCCTTTTGACTAAAACTCCACGAGTCTTTTCTTCCAGAAAAAATATTGCTTTTGACTTTTAAAATGAAAAAAAAAAGTTTTATTAATTATTATTACCATTGAAGCTTTAAAAAGGAGACTTTAAATTTTGCTAGAAAATATTGGAATGTATATAAATCTTGTTAGATGGTTTTGAGACTTATTAAAAAAAAACAAACCTGAAGCACGTGCATGTTCAAACATTACCGTTCTTGAGGTACAAAGGCACCCAAGGAAATGTACTTAAACCTCTGTGGTTTCAACTAAGTCTTAGAGTAACACAACGACCAAGTGATGCTTGCTGGAGTCGAATTGGGTAAATATTAATGCAGAAAAATTAGCAAGCCGGACGATTTCCTTTTCCCTTCCTTAGGAAACTTGTATCTGTAAGTGGAAAAAGGCTGTAGATCCTCCGGCAGAGAAATGGGAGAATACGGAGGGAAGTTTCTCTGATTTCTTCACTCCCTATCTGCTTGTCTGATTTCCTCTCCAGCTCGCTCTGATAAGGAATTGATTCTCCCCCTCCTTTTATCCCTGCCCCCCCCCCCGCCGTCCCGCTCCCTCCCTCTCCGTCCTTCACCCTGAGTAACGGTAGTGTCCTAGCGAGTGATGCTGTCGGAGACAGGAGCCCCGCACCGAGGAGGCTTCGGCGCCGCCGCCACCGCCGCCGGGCGGGAGAGCCCTTCCCAGCACCAGCGCCCCACTCGGCCCCGGGCTTCCTCCTCGCATCCACAGCCGCGGCGGCTGCTCCCACGGTTTCATGGTGGGCGGCGGCGGCGGCGGCGACTCGGCTTCGGTTCCCGCCTCTAACTGCTCGGCGTCGGGCCGCGCCGTTCTCTCCTGCTGCCTTCCCGCCCGGGGCTGCCCGGGGCTGCCGGAGCGGCCGGCGGTGCGGAAGGGGCGCCGCGGACAGAGCCGGCGGCGGCGGCGGCGGGCGGCCGGCATCCCCACGCTCGGACCGCTGCGGGCGCGATGTCCACCAAGGTCAGGAAGTGCAAGGAGCAAGCGAGGGTGACCTTCCCCGCGCCGGAGGAAGAGGAGGAGGAGGGCGAGGACGAAGGCTCGGAGCCGCAGCGCCGCCGGCGGGGCTGGAGGGGCGTCAACGGGGGGCTCGAGCCGCGCTCGGCGCCCTCCCCGCGGGAACCGCACGGCTACTGCCCGCCGCCCTTCTCCCCGGGGCTGGACCTGTGAGTACCCGGCCGGCCCGCGGCCCGCGCGTGGGGAGGGCAGTGCCGGGCGGGGGGCAGGATGGCGCGCTCCCGGCCGCCCCACGACGTGCCAGGGACCCCCAAACGTCGCCCGGCGTGGCATGACAGTTCTGTTCGGGGCGACGTGGGGATGCAGACCTCGGTCGGGAGCTCGTCCCCGTGGTTCTGCTTTGTGTTGGGACTTGGGGACCGCTGAAGGCGTGGCTGGGCTCTGTCCCGGTTCAAGCGCACGGACCGGCCCCGGACCCACACAACGGACGCCAGACTCGTTTTGCAGCAAGCAGACACGTCCTCTCCTACACGCACACTACTGCCCCGCGGCCGGGAGCCCTCGGCATAGGAACCCTGAGCTTACCCGAGGAAATCAGAGACCGAGAAGGTGTGCATGGACCCAGGCGCGTGCTCGAACTTCGACCTCCTCCCCAGCTCTCCAGCGTGAAACCGCGCTGGGAACGTGCGTCTCCCCCGCGACGCTCCCGGCGGTGCCGAGCCGGGCCAGGGGAGCGGGGAGAAGGGAAGGAAAGGTGTGCGATGCATTGTGTGGGTGTAAGTTTGCCCAGTCGCATTGTTTCTCGACGGCCCGTTCTCACTTGGGGGCAAACTGAAGCCAGATCCCAAGGGAGAGGGGGCGCGGGGCAGCGCGGGAACTGTTCAGTGGTAACTTTGGCTGTAGTTCCCAGGCGGCTCAGGGTCAGTAGCTGTTTTCTTTTTAAAGGAAGGTAGAGGTCGGCCCTTAGTGTGTGAGAAAGAGCAACTTTTCTCAATTTCCAGATCTTGGAGCCAGCCTTCATCGCTACGAGACATAGAGAGGATTAAAAGAGAACCCTTAGTTTTATAGGGGGCATGCTATTTTTCTTGTCACACACCTTGGGCGTGCCACGAGGTTTACTGTCTTTTTTTGGAAAAACGCGCAGACCTAGGTAGAGAACTTGGGGCCAGACAAGGCAGGCCCTTCTAACCGTCTGGGCGGGGTAAGTGGTTCTTGGTGAAGGGACCGAGGTTATGCAGCGCCCCCTGCTGTTCTAGAGCTGCCACACCCCTGGTCCCGGGCCTCTGGGCGACTTCCAGGCCGACCTAATCTCGCATGGCTCAACCGACTCAGAACCCGCTCCTGGCCCTTCCGGATTTGCTTATTAAAAAACGGAAATCAGCGCTAGGAGCAGATAGCGTAGGGAAGGGTTGTCATTTAAGATGAGCGACGCATCCCGATGTGGTTCAGTTATTGCCTAAGATTAGCCTGGAGCGGAAATGTCCCAGGAAATGGAAGGAAGGTATATCCTTAGGGATTAAAGCACGGCCAGCATGCTTCCCAGCCTCTCTAAGGTTTAAAGACATTGCCTATTTTCCTTTTGCCAATTTGGTTTTTATAACCCAGTTCAGTTTCTTGATTATTTAATTTTTTTCCCTGCTACCTTAAATCCACACTAAATGGGACACCACAGCCCTCTTATCTGAGAAAGTAGGGTGGAGCAGAGATTACTCACTTGGCCTTTTGGAGTTTGAGGTCAACTGCACAAAATACTGAGGCAAATTCTATCGCAGACTTGTCTACCTGTTAATAGAACAGAACATTTTTTTCTATTTTCTGACTTTACATAATTCAACAAGTAAATGTCCTAGTGTATGCACTTTGTAAAGTGGTTGAGAAGACCCGGTCATGTTAGGAGACAAACATTAATAAACGTTTCTTTGGGAGGCAGGGAAGCGATCTCTTCATGTTTGAGTCCTGTCGTTTGCTAACGTCGGGCACTAGTTTGATATCTGTAGCAAAAATCAGCTCTTTATTCCACCTTCACGTAGAATATAGCCCCAGTTTAACAGCTCAGAGAGTGAACACAACAAGCCTGGGATGGAATTGGAGCAGGGTAACCAGTCTCTCAAAGCCCCAGGGTCATTTTCAGGAGTCAGACCAGAATAGCTGGCTTTAAATTCAGCCAGAGTGCTGAAGATAGAATCCCACTTTTACCAAAAAGATTCCTGAGGGTAATCCTGTTGCTCATTTCACTGCTCTGTGCTCCAGTATTCCACTTGGGAATTTTAAACAGACTGACTTAGGAGGAAGAATATCATCTGGTATATCACTAACAAGACTTTTAAAAAATATCCTTTGGTAGAACTCTTGATTCAACCATTGATTCAAACCAAGACTTTCTTTTTCCCAGTTGTTTGCAAACTTTGGACCAAGTAGTCTGTCACTGACAAGATTACCTCATTCTCGAAGTTTTTAGTTATTACATGTATCTGATGAAACTCCAAAAGGCATCTGAAGGCAGCTCTCATGTGATTCAAAGACATTTCTTAAGCATTTGCATGTGCCAAGTGCAAGTTAGGTACAGCAAGCCCCAAAGATGAGTAAGGCAACTTTTCTGCAGTCAAGGAGTTTAAAATCTCATGAGAGAGAGGTGGAAATGTAACTGGGCATGATCTACTATGCTATAAATTAGAGTAAAATGAGTACCATAAAAACATACACACAAGGATGGAACTATAAAGGATCAAGTGTAAAGAGTGATAGACTATGGTAAGGTCATGGAGAAATCAAGGAAACCTTTATAGGCTCTAAAAGATAGGATAAGAGACAGAGACAGAGTGGGAAATTAATTGAAGCCCTTAATACCTAAAATGCTAGGTATGCCTGAGGAACACTAATTGAGTTTCGTTGGAACATTGAGTGTGTGTAGGAGACCAGTGAGATTTAGCTGGATCTATTGGTTTGGGCATTAATATGGAGGATCTTGTGAGGAGGAGACAATAGGGAGCCATCAGTGGTTACAGAGCAGCAGCAATTTGATCAAAGACAGTCTGAGAGTAGGATGGATTGAAGTGGCAATTGAGAGAATGCAAATAAATAAATTAGGGGGCTACTAAAGCCATTCAGGCTGAGATTAGGATCTGTAATAGTGTAGTACTATGGAATAGAAAGGAGAGACATTGGAAGACTGAATACACAGATAGGATCAATGGAATATGCAACTAACTGCCCATGAGGGGTTTAAAGAGGAAGCAGTGGGGGTGCCTAGGTAGCTTAATTGAGTAAGCCATTGAGCGACTGAGTGTCTGCCTTCTGCTCAGATCATGATCCCAGGGTCCTGAGATCGAGCCCCATGGCAAGCTCCTTGCTCAGCAGAGTGCCCGCTTCTCCCTCTCCTTCTTCCCCCCCACCCATGCTCTCTCTCTCTCTCTCAGTTTCTGTCTCAAGTAAATAAATAAAATCTTAAAGAGAGAGAGAGAGAGAGAGAGAAAGAAAGCAGGGTCAGAGATGACTTGGGGATTTTGACCTAGATAACTAAGATTATTGATGTCATTGTTGAAAAGGAAAGGACAAAGAGGAGGATCTGATTTTTCAGATAATTCTGATTAGAGGTGTCAAGCAGGAAGATGGGAATGCAAGTTTAAAGCTTGGGGAAATTTGATAATCCACTGGCTGATGGGGCTAGTTGTTGAGTCATGTGAGTATACGATAGTATCCAAAGAAAGAATGTAAAGAGAGAAACAAGGAGGGCTCTAGACTCCCTTTTGGGAATGATTATTTTTGCTGTTGTTTAGAGGGTAGAGAGAAAGGGTAGCAAGCAAAGGACACAGAAAAGGATGAAGGAGCAGGTGGGTACTAAGGTAAAGCTGCCTAGAAAGAACAGTTTCAAGAAAAGAGAAGAATTGACCCATAGTTAGCAAATACCTGATAAATCAAGACAGAAAGTTATGAGTCTACTCGTGGGAAGAAGAATCAATCCTTATATGTATTAACACACTTACACATAGTCATTAGGTTTCTCAGCAGTATTATCTTTAAAAGAGAAAGACTTCTAGAAAGGAAGATTCTGTTTAGTTTTTCTTCAGAGGAAGTACTGCCAAAAATGTGTCATAACAAAAGCAGTAATTTGTGTTTATATAATATTTCATGCTGGAACTGGGAAGAGATCCCCTGTTCTTAGTACCTGCCCTCTCTTGGGTCTGGTATCCCCACCAGAGCATCTGTGTTTCTTTTCTCTGGAGATTTCATATCCTATCTTTCTTATAGGGGCGAGGGTATCTGTCAGTGGGGTAGAGATCTGGGGAAAGAGGTCTACCTACTCTTTATACAGACTTTCAGCCAATTCCCTTATTTTTGGCTCTTGCCCCATCCCTACTTTCTGGGATTTCTTTTGTCTTCAATTTCTGGGACTTTTCTGGCATTGAGCAGGGTGGATCAACTCGCTTGTTGTTACAGGCACTGCGGCACTCTGGTTGGACCTCCCTTGTCTCCACGACATCATTTACCTTTCTTCCCACTTCACATACTGTGTAGTTACAGATATCAACAAATGTCTTCTGGTTTCATGGAAGATGAAATCTATGTTATTTTTCTCGGTTTTCCTTGCTGTTTAGGGGGGATAATTTTGAAGAGGAGAAAGGGTAAGAGAGGCCTTTATTCCATCATCTTGAAACCAAATATCCCTACGATTATGCTTCAGATGTTCCTTTAAGCCCTAGTGAAGATTATATTATTAACAGGCCAAGACTGCAGAAGGAAAACTATTCTTAATCAGGACTGATCTTATTGGGTGAGTGGAGTAGATAGTAAGCTATACGGTGTGATATGAGGGTCATTTGAACTCCCCCACCTAAAGTCATCTTAGTACCACACTTCCTAAATCTAACTAGTAGAGAATATTTTGGGGGAAAAAAATAGACTGTTGGAGTTGCAAAGGATTTCATCTCGTTCAGTCTCTTCTTTGCAAATTGACGAACTGAAGCTGAAGTTTGATCTCTAGCTCACAGCAGCCCCAGGTCATCTGAAATCTCTGGGCTCTTAGGGCTGTGCTCTTCGCTCTGTGGCCTCCTTTGGGTTCAGCTTTTCTCTCTTCCTCAAAGAAATTTAAAAATGCATTTACTCCTAGGAGGAACAACACAGGACACTACTAGTCAGTATTAATTCATGTATGAGATCCAATTAATTCATCATTTCAATTTGACTGCTGATGACTGGTCAACTTGGGAAAGTTTGTAAGCTAAGCGGGAGCACTGAGGTTGGAAACAAAAAGGAGAAAAGAATATCTCAAAATGTAATTGACCCCCTGCCAAATATCATTTATGGCTTTCTCTTTTCTTAACATCAAAGTGGTGAGAGGATCATGGCGCAGGACTGGGGCATCATCTAATGATGGGGTTAGAATTTTAGGAATTTTTCATTGTTGTCCTGGAATAGTAAGTGTTTATCCCCCCCCCCTTTCTTTCTCTCTCCCTCTCTCTTTCTTTCTCCCACTCTTCCTCCCTTTCCCTCTCCTACCCCCTCCAATATTCTTTTTTTTAATTATTTATTTATTATTTATTTATTTATTTGACAGACAGAGATCACAAGTAGGCAGAGAGACAGGCAGGGAGAGAGAGGAGGAAGCAGGCTCTCCGCGGAGCAGAGAGCCCGATGTGGGGCTCGATCCCAGGACCCTGGGATCATGACCTGAGCCGAAAGCAGAGGCTTTAACCCACTGAGCCACCCAGGCGCCCCCCCCCCCAATATTCTTAACCACTATTCTTTGCCTTTGCCTACAATATCCCATAAAGTCCCTTACCCCAGTTGATAGTAAGCAATAAAACACCATGGGAAATGTGACACAAAAGAAACCTGTTTTTACTGGGCTCCTAGGCTCTTGGTAGGAAGGAATACTTTAAACTTCCTGGCTCAGGATTGAGATTGTCCCCTTAGGAAGCATGCATAAGGAACAGTGAATGGCTGCTGAGCAGTCTCCTCAGGAGGAAGGCTCTTACCTTGACCAGCAGTCTTCCTTCTCAATGCCGCCCTCAATACCACATGGTGTAAGTCTGGCAGGAAAGCCAGGTTAGCGGCCCGTGCAGGATGAGCACATAGGAGTCTGGCCCCAGATAGAAGATCTGAAGTTGTAAACTATGGGTGACCAACTTCACAGTTGGGCATAAGGGGCTCAGCAGTAACTTTATGAGAATAATTAGGATTGGTATAGTGTTTTGTCTTTAATTTAGCATCTAGGCCAGGGATGTCTGTCTACAGTTACTTAATCAAAAGAAATCCCTGATTAAAAAGTAGACTTAACTCCTTTTCACTATTCAAATAATAGCTGATAGTACAGATTTGGTCTTAGATCTTTTAAAAAATGAGATTTTTTAAAAATGAGATTTAAATGTCCACAAGTATACGACCTGTTAAGGAAAGGGCATGATGATGCTAATATTCTATAGCAGTTGTGCTTTTCTAAATATATTTTGTCAAGTAGTAATGGTACATACGGATTCTGTTGAAAAGTAGGTTGCAGGGTGATGAGACAGGAACAAGCATCTAAAAATGTAAGACTTGGGACGCCTGGGTGGCTCAGTTGGTTAAGCAGCTGCCTTCAGCTCAGGTCATGATCCCAGTGTCCTGGGATCGAGTCCCACGTCGGGCTCCTTGCTCGGTAGGGAGCCTGCTTCTCTCTCTCTCTCTGCCTGCCACTCTGTCTGCCTGTGCTCTCTCTCTCTCTCTCTGACAAATAAATAAATGAAATCTTAAAAAAAAAAAATAAAATAAAAATGTAAGACTTGGGCGCCTGGGTGGCTCAGTGGGTTGAGCCTCTGCCTTCGGCTCAGGTCATGGTCTCAGAGTCCTGGGATCGAGCCCCACATCTGGCTCTCTGCTCAGCAGGGAGCCTGCTTCCCCCTCTCTCTGCCTGCTGCTCTGCCTACTTGTGATCTCTCTCTGTGTCAAAAGAATAAAATCTTAAAAAAAAACAGTAAGACTTTTGACTTAGGATGTAGATGATAGTGATAGAAAACCAGATTCCTTTGCTTGTAATAATACTACAAGTATATATATGTACATACGTATAATAAGTTTATATGTATATTATATAAGGTCTTAATATGTATATAATAGCATCTAATATATTTTAGTAGACAAATACGAACTTTTCTTGGGTCAGTAGAAGATTTTTATTTTATTATTGAGTTTATCTTATCTCAATTCTTGTTCAGTTACATATTGAATTCATATTTGACTTCTAATTTCATTATTCATTTAATATTCCTGAAATAATAAACATTAGCTTTAGAAAGTATTGTGAAAGAGTTTATTTTTGAAGATAAGCTGCATTATTAAAGCTTCTTAATTTTAAGATTTATCCCCATATTATCCTGATAAATATCACTTTGATATCAAAATTAAGAGATGGGGATTCATCAGATAGTTTTTTGTGGTGTAACTAAAAATTAAATGTGATTAAGCAGAAATCTGCCTTGAAAGAAGAATAACTGCTTACAATTACTTTAACTTCTGATTATTAATTTATATTATTCGTGACATTTATAGAAGAATTATTCTAATTCCCCTCTGCCTCTATTTCCACACATTTTCTATGTAACAAAAAGTTTTCTTTAACTGGAGGGGAAAATTGTCTGTTCTCTGGATTTAAGCACTCATGCATCTGTGCACCCGTGGCTCCAATAGGTAGATAGGCATCAGCCCCTTATTAAAAACCAGCTGTATAGAGATAAAGGGAGGCGGTCTCTGCCATTAAGATGCTACAGTATCATTGTAGAGCCAGGCATGTAAGCAGATAATTAAAAGGCAATACAGGGTCGCCTGGGTGGCTCAGTCAGTTAAGCATCCACTTTTGGCTCGGCTCAGGTCATGATTCTAGGGTCCTGGGATTGAGCCCCGCATCGGGCTCCCTGCTCAGTGGGGAGCCTGCTTGTCCCTCTCCCACTCCCCCTGCTTGTGCTGTCTTTCTCTCTGTTAAGTAAATAAAAACTTTAAAAAAAAAGGCAATGCAACAGTCAGTTTAACAGAGTTGTACACAAAACACAGTTCCTGGAAGCAGAAACATCTAAGTTCTAGAAGGTACATGCATTTAGATATTATCATGTTATGCAGGCAATGATTAGGGGCCCTCCCTTCTGCTCCCAGTGGAGGAAGGAACACACTGTTAAGTGGCCCTTTTGCTTTTCTGGTTTTGGCTGCTGAGGGGTCTGGCAAAGAGCTTTCATGAGAGGGATGACAAGGAAAGTGATGAAGAGGGAAGATCGGAGCTTTCCTCCTTAAATATACAACAGCCTCTTTTCTCTGACTTGGCAATTACGGTATAAACCCAAATTAGCATTGTCTAATAGATTTATTAAACTCATACCTAGAGGATTCTGAATATAGCACAGGCCAACAGAAACTGTCAGGAAATTAATTACTGTGGAGACCCAGATATCTCTCCAGACTTGTAAGTGCTGGAATCTCTAACTTTTTTTTTTTTTTTTTTTTTTGGTGGGATGAGAATCTTTAGACATGAAAGCTGTGCTTTCCTGTTTCTTACATGGAACTCCTTATCTTGTTGGTTTGGTTGCTGCTGTGATAGTGTGGTGTGGGTAGCTGTGAGCTCAGCAGTAGGCGGTGTGGGACCTGGGACTCCCCCTAGCCCAGTACCCTATACACCAAGCAGTTGAATAGATTGGGCTGCCTTCCTCTAGCCTTGTATGCTGATGCCCTTAGGGGATATACTGAAGTTCAGAGCGTCCCCCACTCCACTTCTTCCCGTCTCCAAATACATATAGTAAGAGATTTTCAAAACATGTGTTTTTGATGACACCACTGAGGCTGTTTGTGAGACGCCCTTCCTCCTGCGAGCACGCTCCCAGAAAAGCCAGATCCTGCAGATGTCGGGGGTCTACAGGGGCAGCACATTGACTGACAGCTGCCTGCTTGCCATGGGGCCTATGAGGTTTGTCTGTTTTTTGACTTTTCTTCTCTTTCTTGTCCTTTGTCAGCACCTGATGCTTCCCCCGCCCCCCTTATCGCCACTTCCAGTTTTCACCACCCCCAGCACTGTAACATGGCCGTTGCTCCCTGATGCTCTCTCCCCAGCCCCTCCTCGTGCTTTTCGCACTACTTATCTTGTGTGGCTCCTTCTGTTCCTCTCGCCCTTCACAGAATGACAGACTGGATCCTGGCCGGTTGGCACGTTCACTTTCTTCAGTGGGGTGAACAGCTTCGTCAGAACAACTTGGGTGTCACTCTCATTGCTTTGGCACATGGGGTGTAATGAGTCTGTTTGCCAGCTGAATTGAGTAGTTGGCTAGTTCTTCGTTCCAATAAAGGATTTGACTTCCTTAATAATAGTCATTTGTTGCTGAGTCCTAAAGAGATGGTGATTCACTCCAAAGAGCAGATTTTTGAAGCTGTTCTTTCTAGAACCCAAATGTTCCAAAATGTAAACTAAGCATACATTTTAATAACATTATTTTGATCTGCAACCTTTATTCATTTTTTCTTATTCCCCGGAGACAGCATGGTAGAGTAGAGAGAGCTGGGAGAGGATCTCTGCGCTCCCTTCTTCTAAGTCTTTATCCTTTAATGACCTTAAAGAAGTGACTTACCATTCTGAGTCTCTTTGTCTGTAGATTTAGTATCAATTGGGCAGAAATAAGAGTAGGCCCAGGAATGGAAACAAAAGGAACTACCCAGAGGCAGGTGTAGCAGGGTCAAGAAACTGGAAAAACTTAGATGAGCAGCAATGTGTTGCTTCTGTAATCTACCTGTGATAGGTCTTTCTCTTCAACCTCCCACCTGCTGACCAGGAAAGAAAAAAAAATGAACCAAATGTCCATTTCGTGGTTGAAATTCGTTTTTTAAATTTTGGGTTTTTTTCTGTTTGTTTGCTAAACAGACACTTATTCTCATCCAACAAGCAAATTAAACAGTCAATCAATTATGTTAATTGAGCGATTAAACAGTTATGTGAGTTAACAGGAGGGAAGACTTGCCCTACACTAATGCAGGGATGAGGTCAACTAGGACAGTGCCTCCTTGTGCCTTGAGTTCATATCTAAGGAACTTTTGCTTACTGATTGTTCCCTCCAATCTCTACAAGGGGTCTTAGTCTCCTTATGGTTCATGTATACACCTCTAGTTCAGGGCACTCTGGGGAGATGCTGTGAAGCCAATTTCATTGATCCTAGTTTGATGTTATAAAGTAAATTTTCCTTTTAATAAATAGCCTCTTGCTCGGATAAAATAGCTCAGGCTCTCAGAAAGCACCCCCCCCCCCGCCCCCGCTGTCCTCTGTAGCATCTGGGCACTGGAGGAAGGGAACTTATGTGTTTCCTAGAAGAAAGAAAGAGTTGTTGTCCTCTGAGTCTTCTGGTTTCTGGGTGATGTTCATTGTCTACTTGGGTACTGCTTGTCAGTGAAAAGAACTCGATCTTGGCTGACTTGCCTTTGTTATAACCCAGACATGCTCCTTGGCATATATGGTTTGAGCTCAGCTCCCAGGAGCTCCAGAGCTCTAATCCAGCTTACAGCACCAGTGGTGTCCCTAGTCAGGGAGGAGGGTCTCTGGCTCTCAGCACAGAGTCCACACCACATGGGAATTTAGGGTGGCTTAAGAAATCCCACACCATTCCCTACTTAACTGAGCTGGGCTGTCCCAGATCTCTTGGCCTCAGTGGTTCCTCACTTTCTTGACTCTACATCTTAATTTTTACTTCCCTATTTTTTCTTTCTTCTGTTAGGACAGGAAGCGTCATGGCTTTGCAGTCAAAAGCTGTCTTGTCTAGGTACTGAGAACATTCTAAAATCAGGTTCCTTCAGAACTAATTAGAGAGATAAAGGAACTGAGCAAATCTTTCCTCAAGACAATTTCTCTTTTTCCTAGATTCTGCTTGCAAAATCCCATTTTTTCTACAAAAAGTTGAAAATTACCTTACTCTTTCTCTTTGCATGCCTCTAAATTTTGTCTTCTCTACTTCTCCCTTAAACACACCCACCTAACTCTAACTAACCACTCTCCCTTCCCCCCACCACACCTCTCTGGCCACCCCCACAGCACGGTGTCCTGAGTCGACCAGGGCAAAGGTACTATATTTGGAAAGACAAAAGAGAAAAACACCTTACTACTTTTTTCCAAAAATACCCTTGACTGTATAGGAATACCCTTGACAGTATAGAAATAAGCAGGATAATGTGTTTATAGGACAGTGAGAAATGAATCTGAGGGGCAAGGAAAACAAGGCTGGCTGTTCAGCATCCTTGAAGGTCAACCAGAGGATTCTAGTTTGTTTGTGGTTGTCTTTTAAGAGGCCTGTGAGAATAAAAGCAGAATTTAAAAAGAGCAAGATGCTGGGGATGGCTGTGGCATAAAAGGAGGAAAATTAGGAGTAGCTTGTGGCACTGGAAAGAATCTGGAGTCAGACAGACCCCAGTTGAAGCCCAGATTGCGTTTTGCTATCTGTGTTATGGTGGGCAGGTTTTTTAATTCCAGTTTTCTTATCTATGAAAGGGAAATAATACCTGCTTCATAACAAAATGGGAATTAAATATGATAGTAACTAAATGGGAGTTAAATATGATAGCACAAAAAACATACCTATATGCCGGGTGCTGAGTAAAGTTTAGTAGCTTTCCTTCCTGTCATCTTTGCTGGAAAGCTGTAATAATCCAGCTATGATTGGTTAAAGATCTGGAGGACGGTGCTGGCAATGAGAATTGGAAGGGAGGGTCCAGTACAAGAAACATTCCAAAGCAGAAGCTTCAGAACTTTGAGACTGATAGCATCAAGATGGTGAGTCATAGATCACCTTGAAATTACTTAATGTGGGGGCTCCTGGGTGGCTCAGTTGGTTAAGCAGCTGCCTTTGGCTCAGGCATGGGATCAATCCCTGAACTGGGCTCCCTACTAAGTGGGGAGTCTGCTTCTCTCCCTGTCTCTGCTTGCTGCTCCCCCTGCTTGTGCTCGCTCTCTCTCTCTCTGTGGCAAATAAAGAAAATCTTTAAAAAAATAAAATAAAAAAGTTGCTTAATCTGGAGGGGGTGCTTGTTAAGGGAGAGGGTGAGTTGGGACATTTTATAGTGACCCAGGGACAGATAGTTGTATGTGTGGGATCTGAGGTCAAGGGAGAGTACAGAGCCTGGGAAGAGATTTGGGAGCTCAATGGAACAGGTAGTTTTTGAGTACTTACTCCCTGTGGGTCCCTGGATAATGACAAATAAAGCATTATCTGGCCATGCAGGAATATGTGCACATGTGAGGGGATGTTTATTAAGACCATGTTTCTTTAAAAAAGAATTCATGTAACCATAAAAAGATATAGAACACCTGGAATATAGGATAATTGATTTTACATCTGTGTGAGAAATCATTTAGGAGGAGAAAAAAGTACGTACCAGAAATCTGGGGTAGAATAGGAATGGTAACGAGCACTTTTAGATCTCGGCTAAATTACTGTATTTCCTGGGAGGGGAGGGGAAGGTAAGGGTCGTATAGTTTATATATTTTATAGTTTATATATTATTATATAGTTATATAGTATTATATACTATAATATGTAGTATTATATATTAATATATATATTATTATATAGTTTATATATTATTGGATTAACAGGAGCAAACTGATCTGGAGAGAGGCCTATTAATACACAATTCTAGGATAATTTTAGTACTTGAATCCTCATAAAAGGTACAATGGATATGGATATGATAATGGATGACCTCTTTAACCCTTTAAATGGATTTTGAAGAAGACATAGTAACCTTTTAAAAATATCAATCCTTGATAAAAACAAGGGCGTGACATTAAAGAGTCACTGGTGAAGGCATTTTGCAGGCTTCTCATTTACTTTGATTCAGGGACTTGCTTCCTAAAGTTCAAATTTTAAATGTTAATAAAACAAAGGGAACCTAAAGGAACATAAGGCCTCTTGTCCCTTAGGCTGCACTGCCCACACATGTTATTTCAAGTTTACTTTTGGCAGGGCCAGTATGACAGATGTTTAAAGGTCTCATAGTCTGGTGTCATTGATTCAGGATAATCCCATTGTTTTTATGCTGGAGGTTCCCAGCCTTTAGTGTGCTTGGGAGTTTCAAAGGATGCTCATTCAAAATACACATTCCTGGGCACCTGGGTGGCTCAGTTGGTTGAGCGTCTGCCTTCAGCTCAGGTCATGATCCCAGGGTCCTGGGATCAAGCCCTGCATCAGGCTCCTTACTTCTTGGGGAGTCTGCTTCTCTTTCTGCCCCTCCCCTCTGCCCATGCATTCACTCTCTCTCTCTCTCTCTCTCTCTTTCTCTCATGCTCTCTCTTACACCCTCTCTCAAATAAATAAATAAAATCTTTTTAAAAAAATAAAATGCATATTCCATATCCCCACTCACAAGAGATTCTGATTTAGTTAATCTAATATGCGTCCCAGAAATCTGCATTTTAATAGGCATTGCAAGTGATCTTGGGGCAGGTGGTCCTCCTGTCACATTTAGGGAAACTGTTAGAAGTCAGATGAGTTTATGTCAGAGTTACAAAAACTGAGGAGTGTTACTCGTATTTTTACCTCTGAATGGAATGGAGCAAAGGGTTGCCTTTGGGTACACCAAAGTATTTCTCAGAAAGTATTTTTTATCTGCTTAAGTGTTTGGAGAAGTACCAAGAACCCAAAGTTTGTTTCATATAGCACGCATTTTTTTTTCTTAAGATGTATGGTCACTGTCTTACTCAGCTTGGGCTGTCAGCAAAGTACCATAGACTGCCTTAAACAACAAGAGTGTTTTTTTCTCACAGTTGTGAGGGTCATAAGTCCGAGATCATGGTGCCAGTGTGGTCAGTTTCCAGTGAAAGCTCTCTCTTCGTGGCTTGCAGGTGGCTGTTTTCTTGCTGGGTCCTCACCTAGTGGATGGGGGTGGGGTGGCAGAATTGAGGTGGGGAGACAGAGGGAGGGAAGGAACATGAGAGCTCTCTGCTGTTTATTCTTGCAAGGGCACTGATCCCATCATGCAGGCTCTCCCCCCATAACCTCATCTAATCATAGTTGCCTCCAAACCTCCCAAAGGCTCATTCCCAGATGCCATCACATTGGGGATTAGGGCTTAAACATAGGGATTTGTGGGGGGACCAGTTCAGTCCACAGCAGACAGATATTACCAGCAATCCATATCAGCCTGAGCTTACACTGGTACTTGTAGAGCATCTGGTTTAGGTCAGTGGTTACTTCAGTGCTCTTACAAGAAAGAAGGCCCTGTGCAATGGACCCTTGCAGGGCTGAATGAGTCAACCCACTGGATGAGGATCTGAAGGTAAGAAACTGTCTGGCAAAATGATTTTAGTGTTAGTATTACTAAAGCGAGGCATCCTCTCCCTTTCACCCTCATTCCTTCCTTATTTCTCATGCTAGAGGAGATGCATTGTCAAGACCAGCTGAGATTGAGGCCATGTTTATGATTGTGGACAAGTTGAATTCAGTGTGACTCACACCATTCTATCATTCCAGATTAATGATGGGTTCCAGAAATCTGCATTTTAATAGGCGCTCCAAATGATCTTGGGGCAGGTGGTCCTCATGTCACATTTAGAGAAGCAGTGTTAGAAATCATTTTTTTTTCAAAGTCACTTCCTATATGGATTCGCCATGAAGATAGGTAGCATTAGATCAGCTTTTTTATTTTGAAATAGCTGTATAATTTGTTCTAATTCAGAAATTGACTTCACACTTAACTCAGTGTTAGAATCTTTTAAAGATAAAATCAAAATGACTCGTGATATGTGTTGTATAGTACTAATATGCCACATTTCAGCACAAATACACAATATGGAGATACTAGTTCTAAAAGAGGAAGAGATACTAAGAAAAAACTTCTAAATACTGAGAAATGTAAAGAAAAATTCATTAAAAATCATATTCCAGTATTTTAAAATCACACTCTTTAGAGAGAAAAGGTGGGGTTTTTATAAGTGATTTTTGTTGTAGATAGCAATCATTAGATAAAAAGCCCTGTCCATTAAGATGTGACACCTTAATAATGAGTTTATTTCCCCCAAGATAATGTATTTGAGTATAGATTGGAACTCTTCAGACATATATACTCTGAAAATATCTTCTGCAGTTATAGAAAATGTTAGTATCTTTGGTAAGTACAAAATTAATCTTTTATGCCATATGGAAATTCTAGCCATTTGAAGAGTTCCAGTTTGTAGCTTCATAGTAAAAATATGAACCCAGTAAGTCAGTACCATTAAGAGTAACAAAACATACTCCCCTGCCACAATAACAGTATTTATCAGATTTATTTAAAACCTTGTAATAGAGTTTGGTCTTGA
This sequence comes from Mellivora capensis, assembly GCA_004024625.1. NCBI lineage: Eukaryota > Metazoa > Chordata > Mammalia > Carnivora > Mustelidae > Mellivora > Mellivora capensis. The sequence continues at coordinate 33,679 of PISX010009385.1, forward strand.
AACAAATTTCTCTTCTGATGCAGTTCAGTGAATGCTATTTCCCAGTTCTTGTCCACCTAAAAGTCATCCTCATTCCAGCACACACACACACACACACACACACAACACACCACAGCCCCAGTCCAGTCTTGCACCTCCTTGTCTCCCACACTCACCATATAACTCCACACATCTTACTCAGCATGCTACCCTACACAACATATATCCATACTACACTGATAGGGCACTTCATTAGTTTCAGAAAGATTATAATGTAATGGTTGCCAATAAGCACCCATATTTAAAGATTTGTCAACTAAGGGATTAAAATATATAAGCATTAAAAACATGAATTTTTATTTATTTTTATTTATTTATTTTTACTTTTTTATTTTAATTTTTATTTATTTTTTAAAATTTCTTTTCAGTGTTCCAGAATGCGTTGTTTATGCACCACACCCAGTGCTCCATACAATATGTGCCCTCCATAATACCCACCACCAGACTCACCCAAACTCCCACCCCCACCCTTCAAAAACCCTCAGTTTGTTTCTCAGAGTCCACAGTCTCTCATGGTTCATCTCCCCCTCCAATTTCCCCCAATTCACTCCTCTCCATCTCCCAATATCCTCCGTGTTATTCCTTATGCTTCACAAGTAAGTGAAACCATATGATAATTGACTCCCTCTGCTCGACTTATTTCACTCAGCATAATCTCTTCCAGTCCTGTCCATGTTGATACAAAAGTTGGGTATTCATCCTTTCTGATGGAGACATAAAACTCCATTGTATATATGACTATATCTTCTTTACCCATTCGTCCATTGAAGGGCATCTTGGTTCTTCCCACAGTTTGGCGACTGTGGCCATTGCTGCTATGAACATTGGGGTGTATATGGCCCTTCTTTTCACTACATCTGTATCTTTGGGGTAAATACCCAATAGTGCGATTTCAGGGTCATAGGGTAGCTCTATTTTTAATTTCTTAAGGAATCTCCACACTGTTTTCCAAAGTGGCTGCACCAACTTGCATTCCCACCAACAGTATAGGAGGGTTCCCCTTTCTCCACATCCTCTCCAGCACACGTTGTTTACTGTCTTGTTAATTTTGGCCATTCTAACTGGTGTAAATGTGGTTTTGATTTGAATCTCCCTGATGGCTAGTGATGATGAACAATTTTTCATGTGTCTGTTAGCATTTGTATGTCTTCTTTGGAGAAGTGTCTGTTCATGTCTTCTGTCCATTTTTTTGACGTGATTATCTGTTTTTTGGGTGTTGAGTTTGAGGAGTTCTTTATAGATCCTGGATATCAACCTTTTGTCTGTACTGTCATTTGCAAATATCTTCTCCCATTCCGTGGGTTACCTCTTTGTTTTGTTGACTGTTTCCTTTGCTGTGCAGAAGCTTTTGATCTTGATGAAGTCCCAAAAGTTCATTTTCACTTTTGTTTCCTTTGCCATTGGAGACATATCTTGAAAGAAGTTGCTGTGGCTGATGTTGAAGAGGTTACTGCCTGTGTTCTCCTCTAGGATTCTGATGGATTCCTGCCTCACATTGAGGTCTTTTATTCATTTCGAGTTTATCCTTGTGTATGGTGTAAGAGAATGGTCGAGTTTCATTCTTCTACATATAGCTGTCCAATTTTCCCAGTACCATTTATTGATGAGACTGTCTTTTTTCCACTGTATATTTTTTTTCTGCTTTGTCGAAGATTATTTGACCATAAAGTTGAAGGTTCATATCTGGGCTCTCTACTGTGTTTATTTTTACTTTTTAAAAGATTTTATTTATTTGAGAGTGAAAGGGTGCACAAACGGGGGGAAGGGAAGGCAGAGGGAGAAGTAGGCTCCCCACTAAGCAGGGAGCCCGATGTGGGCTCAGTCCCAGGACCCTGAGATCATGACCTTAGCTGAAGGCAGATGCTTAACCCACTGAACCACCCAGGCACCTATGATGCATTTTATTTTTAATAAAAATATTCATAGTGGGTTAAAAGTACTCAAAATGTGCAAAAGGGTATAAGTGAAGAGCAAAAATCTCCCTTCTCCTATGGCTCCTAAGTTCTACTGCTTAGAGCCCAGGTATAACTATAATTAAAGGCCTCTTGTGTTGCTTTCTGGAAATTGCTACAAATGCATAGGTATGTGTGTGCATATTTATGTGCATATATAAAGATGTATATATATATATAATATACATATTATTATATTATATATATATTATAATATACATATACATATATATATATAAATGCCATACTTATTTAATTTTGAAAAGTTGACCACCTGACACTAGTTGAGCAGCTAGAATGGGGTGCCAGGCTAGCACTGTTGTCCTTGGAGTTAACATGCCTCTCTGGAACTCTTTGGTTATCACCTCTGAAGACCTAGGTTTGCCTGGCCACATTCCCTTGGTCTCCATATGGGATGCCTTCTGCACTCCTCTCTTGGTTTGAGGTCAACAGAGGTGAGAATGGAGCAGGGGCTGGTAAACTGTCTCTTATTTCTTCTGCTCCCAACCCCCCAGGGAGAACAATGTCCCCTTTAGCTAGTTTTCAGCCCCTGACTCTGTGAATATTGTTTTATCAATGGTGGAAAGTATTTCTGGAATATATATTACAGAAAGAAAGCATTTTTCTCCCTCAGCCATTCACTTTTAACTTGCCACTATTATTTGCTTCAAAAGTCGGTAATGTAAAAAGAGCTTTATCTGGTATTTTTGGTTGCAACTCACACAGAAAACAAAAATCACAGATATTTTAAAGGAGCTTATCTTGAGCATTTCAGTCAGCAAGAATGTTAGAACTGGCTAAGGGTAAAGATGCAGATTTGTATTTATAATAACAGCCATTTAAATAGTAAAAGTAATCACAATGTTAAAAAAAGTAATCACAGTGTTAAAAATTATGTTGTTTATTTAGCATCATTTTTCAGAGACTCAGAACTTCTAAAAAAGCTTTTTGTTCATGTGCTAGTGAGGAAACTCTGGAGCACTTTGTAAATTTCCATTTTACATCTGGGATAAAGAAGTCCAAAGAAATGAATTTACTCACCATCACAGAAATTAAAATGTGAACCTGAATCACTGTACACATCAATTTAATGACATCACTTTCATAATGCAGCAAAATCTCAATAAATGTGGAAGATATTAGGTACATTATTCTGGATATTACAATTAGTGCCCAGTTGCTTTATTCATAAAATAATAATAGTGATTTTTTTTTAAAGAGAGATGGGGAGGGGGTTGGGTAGGGGCAGAGGGTGAGGGAGAGAGAGAGAACCTTAAGCAGGCTCCTTGCCCAGTGTGAAGCTGGATGTGGGGCTTTGGGCTTGATCTCACAACCCTGAGGTCATGACCTGAGCTAAAATCAAGAGTCAGAGGCTTAGCTGACTGAGCCACCCAGGTGCCCCAATAAGTAGTGATTTTTTTTTTTTTTTAGAGATTTTTATTTGACAGAGAGAGATTACAAGTAGGCAGAGCGGCAGGCAGAGAGGGGGAAGCAGGCTCCTTGCTGAGCAGAGAGCCTGATGCGGGGCTCCATCCCAGGACCCTGAGACCATGACCAGAGCCGAAGGCAGAGGCTTAACCCACTGAGCCACCCAGGGGCCCCTAAGTAGTGATTTTTAAACCACAAATCATACTATATTCTTTTACTTCAAAGAGGCAATTATATAATATTGGTAATTAAACAACTCATTACAAAGTCACAGTTATTTTCAACAAAGTAAGTTAGGTTTTTTGGGAGGGGGTGGGGGCAGAGGCAAGATACCCTTAAGAGAAAAAGATAACAAAGGTAAGATCCTGACAGATCCTTGGCCTAAATCCTAGGCTCCCCACCCCTGCCCCCATCAATTATTTTACTTAGTTAAAAATATGCAATTACTTGAGAGGATTCTTCCATCCTAATTTCTTGAAAAATTTGCTTTCTTTAGCCTCAAATCCTAGTGCTTTGGTGCCAAGAACTTGCTAGACCTCTATTTTCAAGACTTTAAAGACTAGCATGGTTATTTATACGAGGTCCAGGGAGTTCTACCTTTACCAGAGCCACAAGGGAAGCATGGATGTCTGGACACTGTTTATATTATTATTTCTTCCAAATGCCATTTTCTTTTGAACAGGAACTCTCGTTCTGATAGGCTATAGGCTCCTCTCTGGGCCCAAGCAGCCCATATTAGGTACAGGCGTAAATTTCAGGTGCCTTGTTTAGCAACTGACCCAGCTGCCCGCGAGCCCGCAGGTCGGATGTAGGTGTTGCCTACTTAGAAAGGGCTGTATCTGTGGAGGAAGCAATAAATCCTACTAGTCTACAGTTGTTTTTCATTGCTGCTGATCAGGTCCATGGAAGGAAGCCCATCTCTGAGGCGCAAGACGGTGATGCGGGAGAAGGGCCGGCGCCAGGCGGTCCGGGGCCCGGCTTTCATGTTCAATGACCGGGGCACGAGCCTTACCGCCGAGGAGGAGCGCTTCCTGGACGCTGCGGAGTATGGCAACATCCCTGTGGTGCGCAAGATGCTGGAGGAGTCCAAGACGCTGAACGTCAACTGCGTGGACTACATGGGCCAGAACGCGCTGCAGCTGGCCGTCGGCAACGAGCACCTGGAGGTGACGGAGCTGCTGCTCAAGAAGGAGAACCTGGCGCGAATCGGCGACGCCCTGCTGCTTGCCATCAGCAAGGGCTACGTGCGCATCGTGGAAGCCATCCTGAACCACCCGGGCTTCGCGGCCAGCAAGCGCCTGACCCTGAGTCCCTGTGAGCAGGAGCTCCAGGACGACGACTTCTACGCCTACGACGAGGACGGCACGCGCTTCTCGCCCGACATCACGCCCATCATCCTGGCGGCGCACTGCCAGAAGTACGAGGTGGTACACATGCTGCTGATGAAGGGCGCCAGGATCGAGCGGCCGCACGACTATTTCTGCAAGTGCGGAGACTGCATGGAGAAGCAGAGGCACGACTCTTTCAGCCACTCACGCTCTAGGATCAATGCCTACAAGGGGCTGGCAAGCCCCGCGTACCTGTCCTTGTCTAGCGAGGACCCGGTGCTCACCGCCCTGGAGCTCAGCAACGAGCTGGCCAAGCTAGCCAACATAGAGAAGGAGTTCAAGGTAAGCTCCGCGCTCCACCCCGGCTACCCTGCACGCTCATCGGCTTTCCTGCTGCCGCCTGGTGCCTCCCCAAGTTTTCTCTGGAATCAGTTTTGCCCAGCGGATTTAAAATAATGAGGGATTGGAAATGTTGTTCAGAAATGATTCGATGATTTCCCCCTCTCGGCATGGTGCTGTAATAAATTCGCTTTGGGCTTCTGTGTATACTGAATCAGAGAGCTATAGTTATGGTGCTGTTCCGAGTGGATAAGCATTAAGTAGAATGCAAGACCGCCCCTCCCACCCCCACCCCTTTTGTTTAAAGGAGGGATTAGGTGTGACTTTTTGCCTCCCAAATTCTTCTTCCCCTTCTGTAGTTAGTGGTATGCACACAACACAGAAGGGTATTTAGTTTTGCACTGTTTATTGGCCCAAACATCTCTATAGCCCTTTAAATAGAAAGTCAAAAGACTAACATGAAATACAATTAAAGTCATTTTATTAATATGACAAAAATGCTTCTATCTGAAATCCACAAATGTATATTCAGAGTGGTGAGTCCTAGACATTGGGTCAACACAGAAATACAAGGGTAGCAAATTGTTTTGTTTTAATGGATTTTTTTTAGTATATGAACTTTTTTTTTCTGAACATCATTTCTAGTCCACAAGTAGTAGTATTTTTAAGCAGTATTTTTTTAAAAGATTTTATTTATTTATTTGACAGACAGAGATCACAAGTAGGCAGAGAGGCAGGCAGAGAGAGTGGGGAAAGCAGGCTCCTGCTGAGCAGAGAGCCCGATGCAGGGCTCCATCCCAGGACCCTGGGATCATGACCTGAGCTGAAGGCAGAGGCTTTAACCCACTGAGCCACCCAGGCGCCCCTTTAAGCAGTATTTTTTTTATAAAAATTATACATGAATGATGGAAAAATTTTATCTTTTATTCAGTTGCTACATCCTCTTATGTATTTTGGATGGTTCTACCTATTAAATCTGGGGCAAAAGGAGATTTCATGGTTCTGGTGAAAATCAGACTGTTTTTCAGCAGGTTCTTGTCTCCTGTTGTCCACCAAAGAAGATTATTGTAGACATCAATTCCTTAAATTATTTTCTGGATGCTGAGTTAATCTGCTTTTTAGTGTTGCAGTGTCAGATCACAGAAAGATGATTATTCTGTCTTTCAGATCTTATTACTTTTTAGGGCACTGAAAATACACTGAAAATACTCTATGACATTATGATGATGGATACATGTTGTTATACATTTATCTAAACCCATAGAATTTACACCAAGAGAGAACCCTAATGTGAACTATGGACTTTGAATGATTATGATGTGTCAGTGAAGGCCCATCAGTTGTAAGAAATGTACCACTCTGGTGAGAGATGTCAGTGATGGAAGATGTGCACGTTTTGGGGCAGGACATATATGGAAACTCTATGTACTTTCCTCTTAATTTTATTCTGAACCTAAACTTGCTCTAGAAAAATGGTCCTGTTAAAAACAAAATCATGGGCGCCTGGGTGGCTCAGTGAGTTAAAGCCTCTCCTTTCAGCTTGGGTCATGATCCCAGTATCTTGGGATTCAGCCCCGCATTGGGCTCTCTGTTCAGCAGGGAGCCTGCTTCCTCCTCTCTACCTGCCTCTCTGCCTACTTGTGATCTCTGTCTGTCAAATAAATAAATAAAATCTTTTAAAAAACCATATAAATCTTTAAAAAATTAAAAAAACCAAAATCATAAAAAAAATGGCAAGAAAGTTTTGCATGTTTGTTTCCCTTCCCCTACACACCAGATCACCTAGATGTTCATAAACCTTCATCTTGTCCTGATAGAGATCTGGAATTAGCATAACTTGGTTATTACATTAAAATTTTTTCTGATGTAAGAGCTACACATATTTATTGTAAAAATGTGGAAAAATACAAAGAAAAAATAAATATCACCTTATATTTACTCTCTTTGAAGAGAATCATCATATGATATTAGAAAAGATGTATTTCCTTGGACTCAAAAGGAATTATTTATTTATTTTTAAGTTGTTGCTCTGAGTTGTCTCAGAGCAAATTGAAAACTTCAAATTCTGTTCAGAGAGAATAGAAAATTATTGAAGTAAAAAAGTTCTAGACATTGCTGTTTTGACCTAGTAATATAATTCTGAATTTATTTGCCACTATTTCAAATGTCATTCAAGCCCTTTTTTTTTGCATTTTGCTTAATAATATATTGAAAATCTGTAAGAGTCTACAAAAGGGAATATTTTCTAATATTATGCTTTAATAATTTATAAAAGATGATGATGTTTGCAATTCTGCCCAGAGAAGTCATCTCAGTGAAGCGATAGTTTAAAAAATTTGTTATTCAGTTATCCCCTGAAGCTGGCTAAATCTGGATTGATAATGCTTAGAACCTCCTTTACCCTGACTTGAATAGTCACCTCTGATTACCTTTCAAATGTGGGAAAATATTACAAGAGGCAAAGAGAGAAGAAAACACAACTGAATTTAAGAGAAAGTCCAGAAAGCTACCAAGTATCTAAGGATATGCAAAAGCCATCTAAATCTCTCAGTTCCTTTTTCTGAACTCTAGGGAAAACACTTGTGTAGCATGACCCTCCCTAAGCTGGGACCCAGATGGTTCTTCAGTAGTTACAGTCTCTAAGGACACGTTTCTCTCTCCTGACTAAATGTTTCTTTTCTTTCCTATTCTCGCCTGTTCTTATTATTCCTTTCATATCGGCCTTCCTTTCATCTCTTTGCCCTCTTGTTCTACGCTCCTGTCCATCCATCAGGGCTTTAGAAAGACTGCGAAAATAGTGATTTCACAGCACAGACCCAGAGACTCTGAGCTTGGAAAGGGCAGTGGAAGTGAAGCTCATTTCTGAGATAAACAGGTCACCTAATTTGCCCTATTCCGTGTGTTCGCTATATTATTTCCATAGAGAGGATGGACTCAAATTACTAGCCTTGAAATGAAAAAACAAGACCTTCCCTAGTGGAAAAGAAATGATTCTTTTCCCTTTTTAGACACCTGTACCTGTTTCATCTTATCAATGGCCTGTAAGATTAGCATCTCACGCCTCAAATTGCCGTCCCTTAGCTGCATCCAAGAAGGTTCTCAGGCAGTGTGTAGTTTTCAGAGTTCCTTGAAGAATTCAGGAGGCATGATGCCGAAAACATGTGAAGGTCATTACCCCCAAAGGTTGAACATTCTAGGATATAGATTTAGATAAATTAATGGAGGACAGCCTACTGACAGGTCATTAAAGAAATAGTTTGGATGTGCAAATGATGCCTGAAGCTATTCTGAGAAACAGAATATTGGACAGGATGGACTCCAGGTCTAATCCTCCAAATGTCAGTGGTAAGAAAGCTAGTCATTTATTAAACTGTGAGAATGCAAAGTGGAGTTTCTCAATTCTGAGTCAATGATGCCCCCCCTTTTTTGAAAAAAAGAAGGCATTTGCCTCCCCTGTGTCTCAGTTTTTCTCCCTTTAAATTAGAAAAGCAATTTTTAACTTACAGTAGAGCTGCGAGGAAAAGTTAAAGAAATATAATCTAAAAGCAAGATGGCACTTTATAAAGTAGGAAGATATTATAGGAGTCCTCTGGCTATACAGACCTCTTATTTTACAACTGAGACCACAAAGCCTATTAGCCAAGGACCCATCTGCTGAGCCTAGATTTAGGCATCTTGGGTCCTGCGTCTAGATATTCTGACGCGCTGTGCCTGATAACACTGAGGTAATTCTATAGTACTTGTGTACGAAGCATGCCATGAGCGCATGACCCTCATAGCAGCAACATTATGTAGGCGTATTCTCATCAGAGAGGCTAAGTAAATGCCACAGGATTAGACAGCTAGTAGGTGGTAGAAGCAGTGTTTGAACCCAGAAAGTCTAGCTTTAGATTTGTGCTTTTAACCACTATACTCTCCTGCCACTTTTGTTATCAGGGAAAGGATCTGACTGAACCAAGCCTTCTTAGAGCTGAATTTCAATTTTTCTCTTACAGATAAAAAGGGATTAGAATGATGATTAAACCCTAAGCATTAAAACAAATGTGCTAAAACCTGTAGACAGGTTGTGACAAGGACGAGGCGTCATCCCCTGGCTTGAGCAGGTCTTCAGGGCTTTGAGGTCCTGCCCTATAGGAAAGGTAGCAGGTCCTTGTGGTAACCTTGTGGACAGCCATGGTATTAGAAGAGCGGCACAGTGAAGATGATTAAGCAAAACTCAATTAAGAGAAAATTACTAGAAAATGCAGACCAGACAAATGGTCCAAGTCATGAAATAAGATACAGCTGGACCTTGTGGTAGAACTAGTATCGTCCTGCAGTGCAGACTTCAGGTAGTTCCTTTTGCAACTGAGAAAAGGTTCTCTAGCTGTCCCCGTCCATCTTTCCCTGGGAGCTCCACATATATTGATAAAGTGGCATCCCATTACCGCAAGAAAAGAAATTGCCATTATATCCAGCACTGATTATTTTCTGCACTTGGGCAATAGACTTCTTCCTGCAGGAAATGCTTACGGTGTTACGAAGACAAAGTGTTGTTTTTGCAATTCGTGTGACTGCCAGTTTTTGTTTCTTGATTGATATTTCCGTGGATGTGAACAAACCACACAGCTTTCTTTAAGACAATTTACTGATTATGATTTCTTGAAACAATGAGTTATTATTCAGGTGTTACCGCAGAGGTGGCTACCGTTTTCTTCAAGCATTGAAATAGGCTCTCTTTTTTCTGATCAATGGAGAAATGGCCATCCTATATTGTACCAAATCTTATAGAACAGTCTGAACTGAGGAGTAACATGAGGAAATTTCGTCTAAAAAAATTGCATTAAAAGGGGAGCTTTATATGGAAACAGACATGAATTTAGTACTTCTTCTGGATGCTATAATAAAATATTTCATTAGTCTTTCAGGAATGGAAGGCAGATGGATATTTAACTGACACTCTGCATAGAAACCAGAGGCTGAACATTTTATTAATTTTATCAGTTGCATGGTACCAGCTTGAATGGAAACCAAAGATTGAGGTTTTTATTCATTTTATCTATTCTCTTATGAGGGGAGAAGGATTAACAGTAACTGTTCCTTATTTGAATTTCTGATATCTGAAATGGAAACTCTTCGAGACTGTGTAGCCTTTAAACAGTCTTTCTTCTTTAGTTTAGTCAGTGACGTGATTTTTGCCCATCAAGTCAGTTATTTATTTAGAGAAAAAAATTAAGGGCGCCTGGGTGGCTCAGTGGGTTAAGGCCTCTGCCTTCGGCTTGGGTCATGGTCCCGGGGTCCTGGGATCGAGCCCTGCATCGTGCTCTCTGCTCAGCGGGGAGCCTGCTTCCCTTCCTCTCTCTCTGCCTGCCTCTCTGCCTACTTGTGATCTCTGTCTGTCAAATAAATAGAAATCTTTTAAAAAAATAAATAGAGAAAAAAATTAAAATTCTTCATTTTTTCTTAAAGTAGGATTTCTGGAAGCCTGGAAATTCTGCTGTGCTAGGAGTTACTTGGTTATTAGACATGTACAGTATCTCAGGCCATATTGAAATGGGGAACTCTGTTTTCCTCAAGTGTGCCAAGTCAGACCATTATCCAGTTAACTTTCTTAAAAATTTTAGTGAAAGCTGTAGCAGTAGAACTGGGATTACTGAAAGTAAGATACTTTCCCAACAGATGGTCATTGATACCTTGACTGGAATGAAAGAGCTAGAAATAGAACTCCATTCAGAAGGTAACAGGGAAGGCTGCCAAGTGACTTCCTTATCCCAGTCCATGGCACTATATAAATATGGTAATGAAATTAAAGATTCACAGATTATTTTTAGCAAGGTGTTAGTTCCAGTGGCGTGGAAATTTTCTCTCAGGTATTGATATTCTGCAACCCCTGAGAATTCAATTACATATAATCAGACGTTTCTTTCCTTCCAGTTCTGCAGGACATGATAACCTTCAGACAAACAAGGAAAAATACCTCCTCTCTCTGTTGGTGCCTGTCCATCCCTTTTCAGTCACTAGAAACCAGTCATTCTTAAACATAAGTGTGTATCATAAACACATGGAGAGTGTGTTTACTGAGTCCTGTCTTCAGTTTCTAGGTCGGAACAACTGAGATGGGGTCTGAGATTACATTTCTAATACAAGTCCAGGTGCTATTGAAGCTGCTGATTGTAGGACTACACTTTGAGAAGCTATATCTCCAACAAGGCAATGGAGAATAGAAACTGAACAAGTTATTTTCATGTATAGTCAATCTTCTATGTCAGATCACCACTTCAGAAAAATTACCATTTAAACCAATTTTCACTACAGAAATGGTTTTCTTTTGGTTCTAAGGAAACTATTGGGTTTTTTAAAAGTTTTTATTTATTTATTTGACAGAGATCACAAGTAGGCAGAGAGGCAGGCAGAGAGAGAGAGGAGGAAGCAGGCTCCCTGCTGAGCAGAGAGCCCTATGTGGGGCTTGATCCCAGGACCCTGGGATCATGACCTGAGCCGAAGGCAGAGGCTTTTAACCTGCTGAGCCACCCAGGCACCCAAAACTATTGTTTATATGAGAGATGCAGCTCTTTTTGGTCCTCCGGTCTGTGCCCATTAGCATTTAGCCAACATCTCTTAATACGAACCAGGAACAAACGTGCATACCATTTTCAGAGCTGCTTCATGTGAGTGGGTGGACTGCAGAAGGTACTAGCTGAGATCGGGAGTGGGGGCAAATCCCGCTTGTGTCTAACTCAGCAAGCCTTGCATCCATGTAGGAACAGTAGCTTCCAACCCAGAAGAAGGGACCACTTTTTGTAATTCACAAAAACTCTAAACACTTTCCATTGAATTAAAGCAAATTCCTTGAATTAAACTTTAAAACTCTTGTTCTTAGAATGACTATCGGAAGCTCTCCATGCAATGCAAAGACTTTGTGGTGGGTGTGTTGGATCTTTGCCGGGACTCAGAAGAAGTAGAAGCTATTCTGAATGGAGATCTTGAATCCACAGAGCCTCTAGAGCTACACAGGCATAAAGCTTCACTGAGTCGTGTCAAGCTTGCTATTAAGTATGAAGTGAAAAAGGTGAGTGGCCCACTTTTATCCAGCATCATATTGGAATAAACATGTAATATCACTCAGCATAATCTCTTCCAGTCCCGTCCATGTTGCTACAAAAGTTGGGTATTCATCCTTTCTGATGGAGGCAACATGGACAGGACTGGAAGAGATTATGCTGAGTGAAATAAGTCAAGCAGAGAAAGTCAATTATCATATGGTTTCACTTATTTGCGGAGCATAACAAATAACACGGAGGACATGGGGAGATGGAGAGGAGAAGGGAGTTGAGGGAAATTGGGGGGGAGATGAACCATGAGAGACTATGGATTCTGAAAAACAACCTGAGGGTTTTGAAGGGGTGGGGGGGTGGGAGGTTGGGGGAGCCTGGTGGTGGGTATTGTGGAGGGCAGGCATTGCATGGAGCACTGGGTGTGGTACAAAAACTATGAATTCTGTTACGCTGAAAAGAAATGAAATTAAAAAAAAAACATGTAATATCAACTATGCCATAATCCTGGGGAAATGTTTTAAATTATAAAGATGTTATTGATAAAAGATTTTTTTGTCATGAAAGAGATTAAGTAAAACATGGTAAAGTTGTGAGTCAGATATCTAGCTTCTGCAATCCTGTCCACTTTTTGTCTGCTGTGAGACCTTGGATAAGTCATAGAACTTCTTTAAACTTCAGTTTCCTCATGTGAATGGAGGATAATCTCTCCTATCTATCTCAGATAAAACGATTTCAGTGGATTAAGGTACACAAAAGAGCTTTGTGAACTGCTCATTACAATTCCATTAAAAATAATAAAATGTTACTTGTATACATTTTTGTAAGTCACTGTTACAACTGTCGTGTTAATCGTTGTGACAAGCCTATGTTATTATCCATTTAACCTATAAAATAGGTGAAAAAGGTGATGGCATTTCTAATCTACAAGGAAACTAAGGTTTGCCAAGCTTAAATAATGTGTCTAGGTCCAGAGCCGTAGATGCCAGAAATAAAATTTATGATTACTTTTTACTTTGATTTACTTTGTATTTACTTTTGATTTACTATAATCACTTTTTACTTTTTACTTTGCTTATTGCAGATAAACTGTTAAGTGTGTATACTTGCTGCTTGTACAGGGCTTGTAAGTCATGAAAATTGTAGTTTCGATGTTTTACTATAATAAAAATCTCAGTTATCTATAACCTAACAGCATTTATATGTTCTATAACTGATATTTCTTTGCACTCTAAGAGAAACTGACAAGTCACCAAGAAGTAAGCTGTTTTCAGGAATAGATCTAGTCTCATAAACTGGTTAATCTCTGCATAGCTGAATTTTCCCTCCTCCCTGCATGGTGCTGAAGAGGGCAGGGAGCCAGCCTGCAGGGGTTCAAGTCCTCAGTTAACCACCTGTTCCCTGGGTGGCCACGGGCAAGTCACCCAGCCAGGCCAAGCCTCAGTCTGCTCAGTTAATGAAGTAGGGACCACAAAAGCAACTGCTTTTTCAGTAGTTTATAAGATTATAAGAGCTAATGCATATGAAGTAATTAGCACAGGTCTAGTACATGGGGATTATTCAACATGTATTAGCTGTTAACATTTCTACATTATGAAAATTCATTCTCAGGATGATGACTCTTAAACAAGTTCAGCTTTTCGTCATCAAACAGAGATTTCATGTTCATTGTGTTGGGTTCTGTCCTCAGTAATAGACTACAGTCATTTTAGGCACAAAGGAATTTAGTAAGGGATCTGAGGAGACTCATAGAATCATTAGAGATGGACGAACAAGTCTATCTAAGTTGTGCCTCCGGAAACCTTACTCAGAACTAGGGCCAGAACGGAAGCCTGTGCATGTGCCTCTGACCTGTGGAACGGAGGAAAGTGTGGGCACCCTACCAGCAAGTGAGCGTAAGGGAAACTTCCTCTCTTTCCTCCTCTCTCCTTGTATGCGTGCACGTGCGCGCGCGCACACACACACACACACACACACACACACACTCTACCAGAGAACTTTCACATACAGTGTTCACAAGGTTTTAGTCAACTATTCATCACAGATCTGCCATCAACTTAATAAGATGGGGGAAATGTGAAGATTCTTTAATAAATAACTGATGTAAAATAACTTTTCAAGGAATTACCATTTAAAAGTAAATTGGCTCAACTGCCTTCCTCTCAGAGTATTCTTTTTTTTCAATTTAAGTTTTTATTTTTAAATTCCAGTTAACATTCAGTGTAATGTTAGTTTCAGGTGTACAATATAGTGATTCAGCACTTCCATACAACACCCGGTGCTCATTGCAGGTGCCCTCCTTAATCCCCACCACCTATTTCATCCATCCTCCCACCTTCCTCCCTGCTGGGAACCATCAGTGTGTTCTCTGTAGTTAAGAGGCTGTTTCCTGGTTTGTCTCTCTCTCTCTCTCTCTCTCTTTTTCCCCACTTTGCTTGTTTTGTTTCTTAAATTGCACATATGAGTGAAATCTTATAGTTCTTGTCTTTCTCTAGAGCATTCTTACTAGTTGAGGTTTTCTCTATTAAAGGAAAAAAGATAATTTTGAATAAGATTAATATTAAACCATTTTTAGAAATCTGTCTGGACATTTATTCACAGATCTTGCAATACACACCTCTTTTCTTTAGTGCCTGAGAGGAGAGAATTGATTTCAGTTGTTACTTGTTCTTTATCGTTACTTTGAAAGTGTCATATTAGCAGAGACAGTTCACCTATAGATGTACTTCTGTTAACCAAACTGTCTTGAGACAGTGAATGTCTTCCTGGCATGTTAATCTTAAATAAATTGATGTATAGCTTACACCATATGAAGTGTCATTAATAATAAATTTTTTATCAAATAACTGCCAGGAAACAACAATATAATATATTTGAAACTGAAAGGAGATTTAGGGCTTTGCAGATGTTTGTGGGTTTGTTTGTTTTATGTTATAAAAGTTAAAGTATTTGATTTGGAAGCTTCACTCAATGTATATGAAAACTTTATTCTAGCATGCCCAAAAAAGCCCAAAAGACTTCCTTCATTCTTCACAGCATTCATGTGTCTCTATCTAGCAAGGAGGAAAGATACCCCATCCTTTTTGGTGTTTCCTTTTTCCTTCATCTCATTTCCAGTCCTGAAGTGAAAACACTTCTTGGGTTACAGTGGTACGTGAACCCTACCCACTGTGATACTGAGGTAGTCTGAAAGGTAGTCCACAGCTCTGAAAGGCACCGTTTCCGCCTGAGTGGCAGGTGGACTCGTGGCGTGTGACTCAAGGTTCCCCAATTGGAGGGCTTGAGGGACAGGCTACATGCGAGGCATTGGGGTCTCAAAATATATGATAGAATTTTTTTCTTCCTGATAATATAATAAACTATATTTATTCAAATCAATTCATAATTCACCAAGGAAACCAGTTTTGTGTAATGGTAAGCTGTTTCCCACAAGAGATTCAGGAAGTCTCTTCTGCCATATGCCCAAGAGGTACCCCCGCTCTGGTTCTGAGACTTCTAGCTTCTCTCTCACGTTACAGTCCCCAGAACTCAGGTCTTCCCTAGGAATTACACCACGGGTTCTACCCAGGCCTTACAGAGCTCAGTGGCAGTTAGTCAAGAAAATGAAAATATGAAAGACCTGAAGAGGAGAGATCTGAATATCTTTTTTTAAGACAGAGAGAGAAAGAGAGAGAGAGTGTATACCAGTGTGCACATGTGGGGCAGGGTCAGAGAGAGTGGGAGAGAGAACCCTAAGCAAGCTCCACACCCACCATGGAGCCCAGTGTGGGGCTTGATCTCATGACCCTGAGATCATGACCTGACCTGAAATCAAGAGTCAGGTGCCCAACTGACTGAGCCACCCAGGTGTCCTGATCTGAACATGAGTTTCTGTTTATGTGAGAAAGAACTTTCTAATACAAAAGTAGTCAAAGAAATAACAAAACAAAAAGGTAAACAATCTGACAACCTACAATTTAAAACTTCTGAACACAGAAAGATCATAAACAAAAAAGTAAAGGGCAATGTGAAAAAGGTATAATTCTTCAATTCTAACATATAAAAGATTGATATTCTTAATGTCCAAAAAGCTCAAATAAATTTTTAAGAAAAATTTCTAGAGCTCTGCAGAAAAATAAGCAGAGGGCTTGAATGGGCAACTCACAGAAAATTCAAATGGCTAACATATTTAAAATTTATAAACCCTCTGGCACTAAAAGAAATGCATCCTAATATACAAATAATATTTCCTGTCTCAAATTTTTAAAGAATAAAAAGTATTCTCAATGCCATTGGTGAAATGGGCAATCTTATGTTACTGATGAGGAACAAACAATAATGTGTTCTCTGGCAGGGAGTGGATGTTTTCAATTATACATCCCAGAATCATTTCTGGGCTGCCTCTAAGGTAAATAATAAAACTGGAAAGATAGTAAATATTATTACTATTTGTAAGGTTACCCATGTTATTCTACAAAAAAAGAATGGAATAAACAATGAATTTTGAAACACTGAAAAAAAATAAAATGGAAAAAAATTTTAACTCAAAAAAAAAGAGAATGGAATAGAGTGAAAGATGAAATCTGATTTTTTGAAAGAGTACAGAAGATTAACTTTTAGGCAAAAACATCAATTATTTTCCAGTTAGAATAATAGATTATTTACTTCCCCCCAAAAGCTCTGAGTTTTAATTATGCCTGTGCCTCTGTCTTCTGTGCAACTTGAGGATGAACATCAGTCCCTTCTCCCGCATAGAAATAACTGTTCCTAGTAAGCTCCATCCATTCTTTGGAAGTCCTTGACAAATGTAAAAGATGCTAGAAGCTGCTAGACCATTGAATGTGGAAAACTGAGCTATTGAGAAAGGGGAGAAATTTCCTGGGTTCTTCCTCTTTGTTCTCTTACTTTCTCCATGGTGAGATTAAACTAAAGAAATATCTAGAAAAGAGACATGCAGTAATATATGCACATACAGTTACCTATTGTATATGAAGAAAGTGTGCTTTCCCTAATTCCCAAAATTGAACAATGCAATGAGAGTGGTAAATATACAACAGAGACCTTGGGCAGAGTGCATGTGCTGGCTGGTGCCGTTCTGAGTCTCACACTGGGCAGACTCTTGACCAGCTTCCTGCCCGGCACCAAAAAAGAACAGAACACTTTGCACTCTGGGTTTGAAATCCCGCAAACTCATACAATGTAAGTTTTCCGTATATTTCATAACTCAAAGAGCTTTAAAAAGAAGTTGAATGATGTAGCTTTTATTCATAGTAGTATTTTAAATGGTATGAACTGTGCCTCCAACCATGTCATTAAAAACAAAAACAGAGTGTTCTACCATGTTTTTGTACAACAGTAGTCCTATGAAGATAGTTCTTGTAAGGGCTGATTTGATGATAAGACAGTGTAACGTGAATGTTTTTTTAAGTTGAAAATTATCTCATTGTTTTCCATTAACCTGTCTTGATTAGCAGTTCAGTTTACAATCTGTTAGTCATTTGGCAGGAAAAAAAAATGTTTCTTCTCCATGCTACAGTAGTTTTGTTCCATTGAAAGATTGAGATTTTCTTGTGTGTCAAGCATTCTCCTTTTAAATCAGAAAACCTCAAAAGGGACATTATTTTTGTAATGATTTCAATTTGCTGGTCCACTGAAGTTAGGACGCAGCATACAAATTTTAACCAACTGGCTATGACTGGTGTGGCAGCCTAGGATACTTTTTTTTTAAATTTTTTTAAAGATTTTATTCACTTATTTGACAGAGCGAGATCACAAGCAGGCAGAGAGGCAGGCAGAGAGAGAGGAGGAAGCAGGCTCCCCACTGAGCAGAGAGCCCCACGTGGGGCTGGATCCCAGGACCCAGAGATCATGACCTGAGCCGAAGGCAGAGGCTTAACACACTGAGCCACCCACAGCCTAGGAGACTTTTTAGGAAGTAAACAATTTTAAGAGAGAGAGGTCACTGCCCTATTTTGAAGTCCTTGAAAAGAACAGAACTCATCTCCCAGGGGGATTAACTTTTTTCCCTCACTTGTTACTACTGCGTTTATTTTATTTTATTTTATTTTATTTTATTTTATTTTATTTTATTTTATTTTATTTTATTTTTATTTCTTTAGTGTTCCTTGTGTACTTGCATTAGGATTTTAAATTATTGGAAGAAAATATCTATTTGTGCTTTCTTCCTATGAATTGAAAGGAATGAACAGATACCATATGCTGGTGTATTACTTAATAAGAGAGTAGAATTAACAGTATGGGAAATATAGTTCTTAAGGCGGATTTTCAAATGTTACAAGTAAAATGCAAACACCACAATTTGGGCTACTATTTAACATATATTAAGTGTTTGCACTACATTGTGCAAGTCACAGTGGATCAAAGATTGATCATTACATAATGCCACATGAAAAGCACTGATAGCTATCATGTCTTTAAGGGCTGTGCACCCTATATATACAGTCCAATTAATGCCATAAAGCACAGCTTCAGATTTGAAGATTATCTGAAAGAAGAGGAGCAAGAAGAGGGAGCCATGCTGCAACATTAATATTTCTGTCCTCAAGAGTTAAAACCTAAGAAAGAAAGGCTGGACACTCACAAAAGCAGAATTTGTCCATCAATTATGTATAGACCCATGTCACCTGTCTCTCAACTTCATGGTGATTTTCTATCTTGCAGAAGCCCTCAGCTATAAGAAAAAAAAAAAAAAGGCATGTTGGCTTCCCAGGTGGTAATCTGATTGAAGACACTATCTCTTCCACCAGTGGATTTCTCCAAAGGCACTATTCCCCAGCCTCAGCTGAGCCTAGCTGGAGGCACAAGAGGGCTTTTTATTTGCATCTGTCCAACTTCTCACAAATGCAGACCCTCCAAACAGCAAGACTTTCAGACCAACATTCAAACTAGTACTATTTTAAATGTTGATTATTTATCTTGGCAAGCATGAGGAGATGTCCCCATTTAAAAAAAAAATTATTTATTTATTTGAGGGAAAACAAGCAAGTGAGGGAGCCTGGGGCAGGGGGTCAGGTAGAGACTTTCAAGCAGACTCCCCGCCAAGTGTGGAGCCCAGTGTGGGGCTGGATCCTATGATGATCCCGAGATCATGACCTGAGCCTAAATCAAGAGTTGGATGTTTAACCCACTGAGTCATCCAGGTGCCTCTCCACTTTTTTTTTCCACTTTTTAAAAAATATTTTATTTATTTATTTGATAGAGAGAGATCACAGGTAGGCAGAAAGAGAGGAGGGAAGCAGGCTCCCTGCTAAACAGAGAACCCGATGTGGGGCTCGATCCCAGGACCCTGGGATCATGACCTGAGCTGAAGGCAGAGGCTTTAACCCACTGAGCCACCCAGGTGCCCTTTTTTTCCACTTTTTATTGAGAGCTTTACTATGCGCCCTAGAACAGGAAAGGTGTATCACTTTATGCATACGGATGCTTCCATTTTCACCTTATTCTACCAGATACCTAACACAGTGCCTGGCTCACAGGAAGAGTGTACGACATTTTGAAGAATGAATGAACAAATGAATGAATGACATGTAGGAACTTAGAGGAGATGAGAATTTTTAACACAGGAGGAGGGGTAAAGCAGGAGAAAGATGGCCCAGTAGAGTATAGGGCAGAAGTGGAAGTTTGGCAGAGTTCTCGACAAGAACCCTAGAAAGTTGTGACCAAGCCCCCAGCATTTTCAGCCTTGATCATATTTTATCACAAGTTAAAATAATGACTGTATCGATAAAAAATCAGAACTTCGGAGGAGTGGCAAGCTCTTGAGTCTGGAAAGGAGATATGATAAAGACCTAGGAACTAGCAATGACCAGTGAGTGAGTTCTAGGACCTGGGATTTTTACAATTGAATGGAAAGACTCTTATAAGATAAAATATGCTTTTTCATACTGAACTCATTAAGTGAGAAAAGATAGCATCTTCTTTGTAGTACTTTAAATCTCCCAAATCCTCCCAGTTTGTATTACTGAAATAAATTCAGTTAAGTACTTGAAATCTAATATTTGTAAACTCATCCTTTCCCCTTCTACCAGCACAAGACCCTTTGTGCCCAGTGGCACAGCCATCATCGGAGCGGTTCTCACCAGACTTCTCAGAGGGCAGTTGCACACAGGCGCAAAAGTGGGGATTTGGGGGAAATTGCATCTCTACTGCCTACCCTGGGAGATGAGGTTTTATTTTTTAACTTTATTCTTCTTGTTTTTTAATTAGAAGAGCTAATGGGAAACTATACACCAATAAATAGAAACCTGTTCATTTCCTAGTAGATGTGTTATTAATAAATAGTCAAATAACTTGAGGAATAGCCTAGAGTTGCTAAGAATCATTAGGACATCAGGATCATTAACTAGAACTTAATAAAAGATGAACCATTCACCTGGTGGGGACTGGCGCTGTTTTCTTTACCTCCATGAGTTTGCAAAAAACCCCCAACCAAATAAACAAACAAACAAAAAAACACTTCATGAGTACTTCCTAACAGGTTCATTGTTATTTTTGATTCTGTTTTTTAGAAGATAGTGAGTGATACCTTGATTTTTGTGTTGCTAAACACCCTTAAAAAAAAGATATGTTGGTACTCATAGTTGATTTGTGAATGACTCTAAATAATTTCCAAGTTTGGGCAAAGTGTACCTGGTCATTCAAAGACAGGCATATCTAGTCACAAATGGGCATCTGTTGATGTAGGAACCTTTTCACATGAGCCTCACTACAAATACATTCTGCTACCTGCATAAGGACAGACCTTTAATGAAATCCCAGTCCCTCTGAATGGATGCTGGCAGATGACCTAGGAAAGCCAGATGGCACAATAAAATAGCAGGGCTGAAATAACATAATTTGTTCAATTTTTCCTGGTTAGAAGTGTAGTTACAAAGAACTGTTGGAGATACATGTCCGTGGTTTTTGACCTGTGAGAGAGGAAGCAACAAAAAGAGGACAGATTACGGAAACAGGAAGGAAGGGACATTTGATGCCAGTTCCTGGAGACAGTGCAAGTGTGGACCAAGCATAGTTCTTGCCAGTTGTTGGCTTTTTGCAGATCTTTGCAGATTTGCAGTGGTAGTACATTCATGTACATAGGGCATGTGGTGTGTATATTTTTCCTACATGTAGCATTTTAGGAATTGCTTGTGAAACTTGACACATTTTTCTTTTAGCTGTAGTCTACAATAAACAAAACGACTGTTCTTTTCCATCTTGAACCAAATGCAAGTAAGCTGGCAGACAGTGAGATGGGACACATTTTCACAAAGGAAAGCATACATCACCTAGATTCTGGAGAGGAATCTGTGAATTACAGGGACTTTCAACCAGAAAGAACTGTAATTAAGGACAACATCAATTTTACCCTCTTGTTGCCAACTTTAATTCTACTAGTTCTGAAGCAATTTTGGGAAATGGAGGTAAGGTAAAGGAGCATATTCTAGTGCCTATATTCCAGAAAAGTGCATATTGATATCTTTAGGATGCACAAGTGTTCAGTAGCTGAAGTGTTCTCAATGGTACAGTAACCTACGTCTCTTTCTGCCCACAGTTTGTGGCTCACCCCAACTGCCAGCAGCAGCTCTTGACAATCTGGTACGAGAACCTCTCAGGCCTGCGGGAACAGACCATAGCTATCAAGTGTCTGGTTGTGCTGGTTGTGGCCTTGGGCCTCCCATTTCTCGCCATTGGCTACTGGATCGCACCATGCAGCAGGGTACGTGTTTTTCTCCATCCATTTCCTCAGTGGTTCATGTACCGTGTGCTTTAGGGATAAAAAAAGAAAAAGCTCCCTACTTAAGTCTCTTGTCAATTTTACCCTGAATGGTAATTGACTCAGGAACACAAATTCTGCTTTTTAATGACTGGATAAATTCAAATAAGGGAGGAAAAAGGATCTGGTACAGTGGGATAGACCACATTTGAAGGCATATGATACTTACCAGGTTTTTAAGATAAAATCCCCATGGTAGTCAAGAGGAAAAGCTACCTGGGTGCGGTGGCACTTTGCTAATTCTGTTGACAGCTTAATAAACAGAGAGTCAACTGAGTTGGCCTGTGGTAAGAGAACAGCCCTACAGCCATGGTACCAAGAATCAGTTATCCTGAGAACAGGAAGGGTGACTCGTTGGAACCTGTCAGGAGACCTGAGGCTGAGTGTATTAAGTGCAGTCACGAACAGTGCTGTCAATTTGAAGAATTCCAGAAAGTACATGCCAAGTTCCCCCGGCCCTTTGTTCCTTCAGAAGATTCTAAAAAAGGTAGAATTTGGGTTGGGGGCTTTGGAATTTTTAGATTATTTATCTATCTAGTTTTGTTTGAACTGTTTTGTTTACTACCTTTATCCCTCTCTCAACTTGACAGTATAGACTCAATTTAATTGTGCCTCATAGATCTCCCAGCAAGATATGGGAAAGAATACTAGTCATGCTGACAGAATCTGTTTTAGGTGCATAAAGAGCACTGCTGGGGAGAAGAAGCCGTTATGAGATCCTTTAATCCTGTTTTTATATTCCAAAGTCTGATTTTGTTTAAATCAGAAGCAGTTTCAGGAAAAGAGTCAAGGCCACTTACAAATCATCCTGGAAAGCTGTCATCTTTCTGGCTCAGTAGTCTTTCTGGAAGAGTGAGGCCCCCTCTGCAGGAACCATACACATGTGAGAATATTCATCCCTCTCACTTCATTGTTGAGCTGCCCCAGCAAATGAAGGCAGAAAGTCTGTCATTCTGATCAGTTTTGATGAGTCGACTAAGTTCCTTTATTATGTATCATGGGAGAGTACCTTACCATTCCTCCAATATATGAACCCTTAAGTCTAAAATCTATAAATGATGAGAGAGGATGCGTTAAAGCAAAAATCACTTCCCCTGCAAATAATTTCCCTTCCTGAGGGAAATGACCTGGAAAGGTCCGATTTCTAAGTGTTCATCTTTGGGGCAGCTTAATCAGTTAAAACATTGAAGTCCACTCCTTTTTTCTCTTCACTTAGAAAAGTGCAGCTCTTATAAATGTTGTGGTGAGGGATGCCTGGGTGGCTGAGTCAGTTAAGCTTCCACCTTCAGCTCAGTTCATGATCCCAGTGTTGCTCAGTGAGGAGCCTGCTTCTCCCTCTGCCAGTGGCTCTCCCTGCTTGTGCTCTCTCTCTCTCTCTCTCTTACTCGCGCTCTCTCTCTGACAAATAAATAAATGAAATCTTAAAAAAAAATGGTGTGGTGAACTCTTTGTCCAGTGGAGACGGTTAAAGGAGGGAATCGAATCGTTGCTGGAGCCCACCTTTATATCTACCGTATACCACCTAGACTGTGGTAAGAAGACAGCAGAGCAAGAGCTCCCTACATATATCCCATCTTTAAGATAGGCATGCTGCTTTATTTTCATGTAATTTCAAGTTTTAAAAAATCAGCCTTGATGAGAAACAGACTTGGCCACCCAAAAGCAATCACTGTGTGCTACAGATGAGCTCCTGCAAATGTGGCTCTTTGCAGCTGCAGAACAGCACAGCGGCGTGCAAATGTGTTGTTTCTTTTTCTGTGTCTGATATGGAAAATGTGACACTTGTCTGTCTGCATTCATGTTCAACTCCAGAAATGCTTAACATTCTTCTGTGATTTGTTGACATCAAATTAAGGTTCCAGACATACAAAACATTTGTTTGAAGTTGCATTCTCTTAAATGTGATGCTTGTGCTTTGTAAGGTCACAGACTGAGTTTGAAGTTGGTTCTGGGTATGTAGGCTAGAGAACTTATTTGATAAATCTACCAAATGTACTAATTCTTGGGCTGCAGAAGCCCTTGGGACAGGCAGAATTGTTTTTCATTTCTACTAGAACATCGGGCTTTTAAGAACATGATATCACTTGGGATTTTAAAGGAGTTACCTTAAAATAATTATGCACTGAACTTTAGAGATGCTTTCGTACTATTTATATGATTTTCCAAACTCAGGGCTGACTTAATTAAGTTAACCTACTTAGAGGTTTTAGTTATTGCATACTTCCTTCTTCTTATTGAGGTAATAACACATAAAACATTTACCTGATTCTGATATCTTCTGTCTTTTTTTATAGCATACAAAGTGCAGCTTGATTTCAGAATATTTAGAAATGAGAACAAGAATTTATTTCTGTAGTGGTAAGGTTTTTAATCTTCAAAGGCCTTGTTAGGTACTACAAACACATCATAACACTTCAGTTATAAATGAATGAGTCTCCAAACTCATAAAGTTTCAATTATAAAGCAATAAAGAATACAC
The DNA here is from genome assembly GCA_004024625.1 of Mellivora capensis. Lineage (NCBI taxonomy): Eukaryota > Metazoa > Chordata > Mammalia > Carnivora > Mustelidae > Mellivora > Mellivora capensis. Next base: position 58,029 of record PISX010009385.1, read on the forward strand.
ACTACAAATTTGGAATTTCTTCTCCTAGACTCCAAAAACCTATATGTTGGTTGCATAGTCTTTCCTGTAAAAATAAGAATAACCAGCATATGCCTTGTGATTTTCAGAAATGCACCTGTGAATGCAGTCGACTCTAAGACAAATTGGATATTTAGAAACAATGAAGTTTGAAGACTTCTTAAATTACTCTGGAAGGCAGCATCCCCTCAAAAGAGTAGTTTTCATAATGTATAGCTCTTCACAAACAGAAGCAGAACTTTGAAAGTCTTCTCATTTCATCTATTTTTTTAAAATCCTGTATCATCATTTTCAAAAGCAGAAGCCAAGCTTTCCAAAGTAGAAGTTTCTTCTTCTTTGTTTGTCTGTTGTCCTACAGCTGGGGAAAATTCTGCGAAGCCCATTTATGAAGTTTGTTGCACATGCTGCTTCTTTCATCATCTTCCTGGGCCTGCTTGTGTTCAATGCCTCAGACAGATTCGAAGGCATCACCACGCTGCCCAATATCACTGTTATTGACTATCCCAAGCAGATCTTCAGGGTGAAAACCACCCAGTTCACGTGGACAGAGATGCTAATTATGGTTTGGGTTCTCGGTGAGTTTACTATTTTAAATATTCTAATTTCTACAAAATATTGTGTGTGTGTGTGTGTGTGTGTATTATTGCCTTTTTAACTTAAAGTGTTATCATGTGGTATATGGTGACAACATCATTATTGTAAGACAAGCAGAACAAAATAATTGAATGATTTGGCAGCTTAATAATACTAAAAGGTATCCCTTAACACTAAGTAAAATTTTTTATGCATAACATGAGCCTAATTATGAATACACCACATTTCTAACTTCAATTATTGAGTAACTATAAATTTTATAAAAATGTGACTCACTGATGATGATCAATATTTCATTGAAATATTGTGAAATAACCCAGTAGCCATTAACTGATAATTAAAGAACACTTTTTGCTTTTGTTTCAGAGGTTTTTTTGTTAGGAGAGTTTACTTGTTACTTTACCTTATAATAGTCCATTGTTTTGCTTTTTTAGATTTTTATTAGCAAGGTATAGTTGCCATGCAGTGTTATATTAGTTTCAGGTGTACAATACCATGATTTGACAAGTCTATATATTACTCACTGCTCCCCACGATAAGTACAGTCTCCATACAACGTTATTACAGTATTACTGACTATTCCCAGTGCTGTACTTTTTATCTCCATGACTTATTGATTAACTAGAAGTTTGTACCTCTTAATGTCCTTTTTTCTCCTATCCCCCCACTTACCTCCCCTCTAGTAGCCACCACTCTGTTCTTTGTATTGAAGAGTGTGTTCTTCATTTTGATTTTTAGATTCTACACAGAAGTGAAATCATACGGTATTTCTCTTTCTCTGACTTCTTTCACTTAGTATATACCCTCTAGGTCCACCCATGTTGTTGGAAATCTGAGATCTCATTTGTTTTTATGGCTGAGTAATATTCCTGTGTGTGTGTACACATACATACATATCACATTTTTATCCATCCATTGACCATTGGACACTTAGGCTGCCTTCACATCTTGGCTCACAAGTGTCCATTTTGAATAGCTATGTTAAAATTAAAAACTTTAGGCAATGAGACAAAAAAAATGGAGGTAGGAACTAGTTTATCTATCCATCACTAATGCAGAGTCACTTTTATCTGTTCTCTCTGTTTTTCCAGAGTGTTTTTGGTATCTTCTTAGTTCCTGAGTTAATAACATGGTTACTCCCCTCATTCACTCCTGTGGACTCAACCTGGGTCAAATAATTATTTTACAAATTTTATCTTGGCTAATACCTTTTTAGAAATTCCACGATGTCTTCCCCTTACATGGTCAGGACAAATGGTTAAATTGGAATATTTTTCCCTCTTCTCCCAGAATGGCATTTTCTGCTTTCAGTTTCTTCACAGCATCCTAGGGCCCCTGCATAAGGGTTCCTTCTTTTTCCAGTGATATTCCTCACCTCCCTAGCATGAAACTAGAAAGAGGAGAGAAGGTAGGGGAATGATGTAAGTGTTCCTGTGTGATTGGGAAAATAATCTTGTTAAAAGTCTACCATAACTTTCTCATTTAGGGGTTTGTTTCACCAGTAATTATTGTGATGTGATAACCATTGGGATTCACAAAGATGAATTTTCTCCTCTCCTCCAAAAGTCTCACAGGGCAAAATCATTTGACTTGAAGAGTCTTCTTTGCTTACTTTCCTTCCCTCTTTCCTGCCCATCCCATTTCTGGTACCAGATGTAGAACTCTGTTACTCCAAATTCTAATTCTGACTTAGTAAAGATTTTTCTTCCATGTGATTCTGCCCAGGGCGTCAGGGAGCTGAACAGTAGTGGGTGCTTTGTGGTGCCTCGTACGCTGCTTTATCTATGGAGCATTTTCTAGATGGGGACTGATGGTGGACCAAGTACGAGCTTCTCTGTCTAAGCTGTGAGATATAATCTGTACCTTCCTGTGTGACAGGAATGATGTGGTCTGAGTGTAAGGAGCTCTGGCTGGAAGGACCTAGGGAATATATTTTGCAGTTGTGGAATGTGCTGGACTTTGGGATGCTCTCCATCTTCATTGCTGCTTTCACGGCCAGATTCCTAGCTTTCCTTCAGGCAACAAAAGCACAGCAGTATGTGGACAGTTATGTCCAAGAGAGCGACCTCAGTGAAGTTACACTTCCACCGGAGATCCAGTATTTCACTTACGGTAAGTTATTGACTGCAGGGTCCTCATATGAAAGGTCCTCAGGAATGGTAATGAAACCACACTTTGGAAGGATATGTCCATATTTAGTATGAGATGTGTGTTGAATGTATATGATCAGAGGCGAGAGCATGAGCTATGGAACTATATAAAACTGGATTCTTGTTGAGGCTATGACTCTCCCTTGCTGTTTGTGACTTTGTTCAAGTTAATTTACTTCTCTGTGCCTCAGTTTTCAAATCTCTACAAAGATGTTTCAGGGTAGGAGGAAATTATCTTTGAGCCCAAAAACATAATTACTAGTATATATTCTTAGGGTATGAAACTGTCTTAACTAGGGGGGAAAAATAGCTTGATAAACTGATCGAGATGGAAGATGAGTCCCTGAGAGCGTGGTTCAGAGGGGATAAAAGAGTAAAAGGTGCTGTGCTGCTGTTCAGGTGAAGTGAGCAAAAACTCAGCAAAGGCAGAAAGTAAGAGCTACAGTGACATGAGAATGTAAGCTCTGGAGAACGCGCAGAAATACTGGGGTGATGTCCTGCCCCTCAACACTGGGGAAGGGAATTCATGCCTACCTTCTCTGTATCATGAAGAGCAGGGAGGCCCCAGCTGACAACCAGGGTGCAAGGATAGTGATTCCATCCTTGCCAGCACAAACCAGGGGTAAGTGATGTGAGCCTCCCCTCCCTTGAGGCCAGACTGGGGAGGTGTGATTAGCAAATTTTCATGTAGTTTCACAATCTTAAGTCTGTACAGGACTTTAGAAATGTATTGCCTACCCCTTATTTTAATGATAAGGAAACTCAGGCACAGAATTCAGATGTGTTCTGATTTTGAAGAATAATTCTTTACAAGTGTAATTAAGGCTTACATTGTGATAAGTCCAAGTGGCATGTTAACATTATTGAAGAAGACTGAGTGCCTGCTCCAAAATATAAAATGTATGTTTCACACATTGTGAAATTTAAACACAGTAGCTCTTATTGTCAGCAAACAAGGATTTTTCTATGCCAAGGAGACAAGATCAAATGAGTAAATGATTACCATTTATAATTAAAGAATTAGCTTAAATTGTATTTTTGTGTAATATCTATCCTATTTCAGTAACTTATTTATTTAAATGTCTTCATGTGTATCTAATTGACTATCATCGGGAGGGAAATTTGTGAGTTCAGGATTTACTTCTTATTGTGTGTATGATTTTGATCAAGTACTTAGCCTTTCCAAGTATTGGTTTCTGCATCTCTAAGGAGCGGATAATAATAACACAAAATCCACAGAGTTAAGGGAAAGCACTGTGTCTGGTACACATTAAACACTCAATAAATGTTAATTTTTCTTGTTGAAAATGTCGACAATGTATTCATTCATCTGAGAGCCATTCGGTTTGCACACAATTAGCCACATAGTATTTCATTGACCCTCCCGGGAATGGGTATCCCGTAGTCTGTTGTGAACTAAGTGACCTTGAAAGGGGTGGAGTCCTCCTTGAGAATCTATCCCCCCAATTTTTACACCTTAGCAGAGTATTACATTTTCTGGGAACAAGTTGTTTTGCTCAGATACCACACTGACAGCACCATTGTGACTCGGTTGACATTCTTACTTCTCCTAATATGCCATTTTACTTGCACAAACTGTCAGATGAACTAATTTCCCCATGAAATATGAAAAAGAAGTTTTGTGCCAACTGAGCCTATGGGGTGACAGAATAGCACATCAATAAATCTAGTAACTTAGGGAACAAATTAGTCAAGTCAGTTGTTTTGTCATTCTGGACACAGTCTGTGTCTGATGAAGGATTTTAACCTCTTTCTGTATCTTTCGTACTTGATTCTGTTTCTACTCAATGTGAAGCAGGCTTCGTATCTTTACAAGAGTGTTTCCTCTAGTAAAAGATTCCAAGTGAGTGTGGAATTCATATGTTTCTGGTTTAACATGAAAAACAGTGCCTGGGCAGTTAATTAAATCTAGAGTAGTTTCAACCAAGATTTAAAAAAAAAAAATCTAGGGGCACCTGGGTGGCTCAGTGGGTTAAGCCTCTGCCTTCAGCTCAGGTCATGATCTCAGGGTCCTGGGATTGAGCCCCACATCAGGCTCTCTGCTCAGTGGTGAGCCTGCTTCCCCCCTCTCTCTCTGCCTCTGCCTGCCTCTCTGCCTACTTGTGATCTCTGTCTGTCAAATAAATAAATAAATAAATCTTTTTAAAAAATCTACCTAAAAAATAGATATTATTTAAGGTATTTATTTTGCATAGCTAGCAATGAATAAAAAGTTCCATTTCTAATCTCAATCTCTCTCTCTCTCTCTCTTTTTCTAGCCAGAGATAAATGGCTCCCTTCTGACCCTCAGATCATATCTGAAGGCCTATATGCTATAGCTGTTGTGCTCAGCTTCTCTCGGATTGCATATATCCTTCCTGCAAATGAGAGCTTTGGCCCCTTGCAGATCTCTCTTGGAAGGACTGTGAAGGACATTTTCAAGTTCATGGTCCTCTTTATTATGGTGTTTCTTGCCTTTATGATTGGCATGTTCATACTGTATTCTTACTACCTTGGAGCTAAAGTAAATGCTGCTTTTACCACGTAAGTAAAATATAAAAAAGGTATGATGAAGAGAATTTCTAACAAATCCAAATGAAGTGAACACACAAAAAATTCAGAAATCCTGATAAAGATGTTTTTAAGGGGAAAAAGAAATCCATTAAAAACAATGCTTATGTGTGATTACATTGCTCTAAAGGCTCGTTTCTTTGAGCTTGGTAAGTGTTCAACCATGGAATGGAATCAGAATTTGGAAAAATCCTAGACAAAACTGACTATTTTAAGAGAATTGGGCAGCAAATTTTTAATACTGGATGTCTCTTATATTATGTATGACATTAAATTTAGTTTCGTGCTTTTGTAACCATTACTATTCAAAAAAGAAGCATTGGCTTTTATTTTAATGTATCATTAATCAGTACAGAGTTGAGTAAGAAGAAATTGAAGCTAAATGTTGTACAGCTCACTGTAACACTAATACCACTTCCTTCCTGTGGTCACCCTGGTATCTGCACTGGAGACTCACCTTGCCTGGGAAGTCTTCCTTGATTAAACTTCCTGAGTCATTGTTCCTTGAAGTTCCCTGAGCCTGGAGACATCTAGTTGGGAGATACTCTCACTTACCAGCATTTAGTAGGGCAGGGATGGGGCCCTTCCTTTGTACTGTAGTCATTCCAGGTAGGGAGATCATAAGCCCTCCGTGTCTCCCTTTGTAACCTGTCATGACACAACTGGAAAGAATCTAGACCTTCAATAAGTTCCCTATAGACTAAAATAGAATAGTAAGCCCTTTCAGGCATCTAAATTGTTTTGAAATGATTTTTTTTTTCAAATAGGTATATAGAGCAAGTCTTAGGGGTAAAAGAGAACTGAAACTCACTTTATTGTAATGAAAAAAAGTTCTGTTTGAACCCACTCCGGAAGGGACGGAAAGATCCTACACACACGGCCACCCCTTTGAACTCTGTGAGAACTCATTTTATACAACACATTGTTGTCACTGTTTTGTGTGAGGATGTGGCAACTTGATGTGGTGAAAAGGATAGAGGCTGGAAAATCCGGCAGATGCGGGTGCAGTCTCTGCTGGTTTCTGGCTGTGGCTTTTGGTCAAGTTACTCAACAGTCCTCAGTGTTTGTTTCCTTCTTTTTACAATAACCATGATAAGGTTGGAACTGGGTTGTTGTGAGGGTTATATGAAGTCATTGATAGAAAGCCTCTTGCCCACCGTCGGAACTCAGGAACTGCCCGTGTCCTCCCCTTTTCTGCTGTCTGCCTCTTCTCCCACAGAGATTCTCAGGAATCTGTATTCTCGAAGTTAGAGGTGAGAAGGTCTGCCAAAGAGCAAGACGAAGGAGTCAGAGAATTTGGGGATCCTGTTACATTAATGGCAAGGAACAGAGAGATTCTTGTTTTTCTTAGTCTCCTGCTACCGTCTATGCTGTAACATCATGCAGGGAAATGTTTCATGATAGACAGTAACTGTGTAGAGGTAGGAACCTTTCTATTCAGGCTTCTACTCTCAGGGTCTAGCACGCTTTCTAGAACCTAATAGGTGTTCCACCAGCATTTGCTGAATGATGGGATGAATAAACAAACTAGTGCTAAAACCTGTAAATCTACAGAATTGTTATTTAGAATCTGTTATAATTTTTTTTTTAAATTGGACTGTTTCCATTAATGTTCCTTTGGAAAAAGGACTGACTTTTTCCAAAGTAATGGAATTCCACATGTCTAATGTTTAATTTAAGGATTATTTTTGTGGTTCACAAAGCAATAAGTACAACTTGGTTATAGGCCCAAATCGGGCAAATTCAGCTGGCAAAATTCATTGAGGGGATAAAAGTAGGTAAATAGTCTGGTAGAGGCCTACATGTTCATCGCTGTGATGGAAGACTCAGGGAGTAAGTTGTATAAATTAAAGGAAAAGAACAGAAATCTCTCAGTATGTTGCTTCCTCTTCATTTCCAGTTAATCAAAACTTTTAGGTAGGTAATATATTCTTGTGGCAAAAAATTCATGGAGTGGTGTCTACAGTGAAAAGCATGTCCCTTCTTCAGCACTGGACCCCAGCCTCTTATTTCTCCTTAGTTCACAGAGGCAATGGTTTCTTTTGGATACTTTCAGAGATATTTTATACACAAACAAGAATATAAGTATTTGTAAACCCCTCTCTTTTAATCAAATGGTAGAGTATTTTACTCTTGCTATATCTTATTTTTTTACTTAATAGATCTCAGATATTGTTCTATAGAAACGCACGTAAATAGATCTGTCTCATTTTCCCAGTGGCCGCATACCATCCATCATAGAGATGCCAGAATTATTTACCTTCCCCCCACTTATGGGTATGTAGGTGGTTTTCATTCTTCCCTGCTGCCATGGTACAGGGAATATGGTTTGTTTGTTTGTTCTTTTTAAGTGAATATATGATTTTAATCCTGGCCTTGTTCTACTCCAGAAAACCTGATTTAAATGTCTAAACCACTTACCAAATCAACCCCCAAATTTCCATCCTTCTAGAAGAAAAGAATGGGTATTGTGGAATGACATCAGCTTTCCTCTGCTGAGTTCAGAGACATCTCACTTGACGATAACTTCTAGAAAAGCTAGGCATTGGCATTACTTAATCACAAACCCCTAAAAACCCGAGAGAATGATTATGATAAAATAATTATACTCATGGTGTTTATTATGATGATATTTAATGATGGCATTTTTACCTCTGTATAGAATTTAAACCCTATCTGGTTTCTCTTTTGACTTTTTCATACTGAAAACTGTCAGTTTATTTACTGTGTACCTTATTCTCTCAACAGCGTAGAAGAAAGTTTCAAGACTTTGTTTTGGTCGATATTTGGGTTGTCTGAAGTCACTTCCGTTGTGCTCAAATACGATCACAAATTCATAGAGAATATTGGATACGTTCTTTATGGAATATACAATGTAACTATGGTGGTCGTTTTACTCAACATGTTAATTGCTATGATTAATAGCTCATATCAAGAAATTGAGGTAAACCTGCTTTCTATCCATGGTGTCTATTCTTGCCATCCCATTCTAATAGTATCCTACATCTGTTTCTGTGCACTATGGTGGATTTCCAGCTCCTCTAAATTAAGAGGCTTATGGCCAAGCAGAGGGAGCCAGGACCTTTCCCTGCATTTTCTTCCTGGGTAGATAGGCTCACAGCCTCCACTGTCTTCTAAGAGCACAAAAGGGGTCCCCCTGAACTTACCATCACTCTGCCTCCTCTCAGAGTACATTTCAAAAGTTTTGAAATTAGGGGCTACAACTATTGGCTATTGGCTATAGGGGAATTATTCTCTCCTAGATTAGCCAGGCAACCATCTGAAATATCTCAGTAGGGGGATTACGATGTCTGGCAAACCCAGATAATGTTCTGTATCTGGTCAGAATTTTTAGTGTTCTAGAAGTCACTCTACTTGTTTTGGATTAGGCTTGGTTTGGTACCTTCCTTCATCGTCGTGTGTGTTTTCCATGTCCTCCAGGTTTGTGTTCAATATCTCTTTAGTGCTTTACTGTTTGTTAAGTGCATTGGGACTGTGTGTGTTTTAGAGACACATAAAATGGTATCTCAAAGTAGAAGTAAGTTCCCCCAGAAATGAAAACTGTGGGACCCTGAATATCTGTTTGTGGTAACGGCAGTCTGGGCAGTATGAGACAAGCAAGCCAACTTCTCCCACCTTTGAACCCCCTCCTCTTCATTTCTTCTCTCCATCACCATGGTCCAGGACTGAGAATAAAAGGGATATTTTCTCCTTCTGTTGGTGCCCATGGTTCTTGGTCACACTGCTCTGAAGAATGAAGAGGTAGACCAGACAGAGTGGTGGGCAGCAAGGCAAAGTTTATTGAGTGATAGTGAAGTGGTAGTAAGAAACTCCTGAGGAGGGAGGGGATCCAAGAGGGTGGCCACCAGAGTTTCTAAGTTTAGGGGTTTTTATGGTCTTGTTGAGACAGGCTGTTGTAATCTGATCAACCCTTCCTGTGCCTGTCACCCAATCAGGTTTTTGTCATCGATCACATGGGATAGGTGAAGGGCTCCTTCCAGGGTGGTGTAAAATCCTTTTAAGGATAGTTTCCTTGCTCCTCCTTCCCTGCCTGCCTTCCAGCTATGCTTCATCAAAAGGGCAAACAAGATAAGAATAGGCCACTGAGGGCCTCATATGACATTTGAGGACAGATGTCTGACACATAACGTCGGAAGTGCAATTCAGCTTAGTGCTATTGTTTTTTCCTTTTGCTCTTGAAGTGTGTTATGGTCTGTCTACAGCCTGCCTTGGATGGGTCTAGATGAGGGGGGAGGCCAGGTGAAGAGTGGGGAAGTCCTGTTGAATATGTGGAATCGGCAGAGGTGGGAAGGGAGGGAGGAGTTAATCTTTTTGTCCTTCCTTGACCTTGAATTTTTCTCCTTCCTTGACCTTGAATTTTTCTAGCATTTTTGCTTTATCTTTGGCTGGTGGGACAGGACATTCTGGTTCAGTTTCACTGGGTAGAGACAGAGGCATATGGAAGAGAAAAATGAAAACATTCTTAGCGGTGCTAAGAATATATGTAGGCCAATAGAGGTTATATACAGATAAATGTATATAGGTCACTTTTCTATTTCAAAAGCATAATTTAGCTTCCTTGTATGATCCTACTGAAATCAATTACTGGAATATTTTGTTTTTAAAATTGAAGCGGGAGAACGAGTTTCTTGTCTCACAGAGTGGAAGAATGAATCTCTCGGACAAAGGAGAGTGAGGAAATTGATAGAAGTTTATTAAGCAAGGATAGAGAAAAAGCTCTCAGGAGTGAGAGGGCTCCTAACAGGGTTGCCATTGAGGGCTCTGAGGGTTGGTCTTTTATTGAACTTCTCTACTGATAGCACCACTGAGTAAGGATTAGTGACAACACCTTTAATGGCTTACTTCCTCTTTAGGATCCAGTAATTCTTTAACCCACTGAGCCACCCAGGCGCCCAGGTCCAGTAATTCTTTATTGGAACTGTTGTAGCTATCTAACAAGATTCCACTTCTGACACCTGGGGAGGCTGGTCTGGTTGGTTCCCTTCTCTCTGGTTTTCTTACACCTTTGCATTTGGGAGATTTCTGTGAGCCTGATCCCATAGCTGCCTGCCCCCGCCATCACCTATGTGCCCCTACCAAGCCCTGTCTGTCCCTTACTCAAAACGAGTCATTATTTCTTTTCTGTTTTTATGACACAGGATGACAGTGATGTAGAATGGAAGTTTGCCCGTTCAAAACTTTGGTTATCTTATTTTGATGATGGAAAAACATTACCTCCACCTTTCAGTCTAGTTCCTAGTCCGAAGTCATTTGTTTATTTCGTCATGCGGATCATTAACTTTTCCAAATGCAGGAGGAGCCGGCTACAGAAGGATATAGAAATGGGAATGGGTAACTCCAAGTCCAGGGTAGGTATCCAAAACTCACCAAGACCTGAGGATGACTGTTCTTCCTCCTTGTCTTTGATGTTTGTTCAGTAATTTTCATGTGTGAACTTAGAAGATGTTGAAAGTTACTGTTCGTTCTGTAGTCTTTCACAAGCTAAGACTTAATATCTTCATAATGTTTCAAGAAGTCACTTAGTCTGTATCTTGCTTTTGGTCAGAATTTCATGCAAAGCACCAGATTAAAAACAAACAAAAACACCTTTTTAACTTGTTAAAAGTAAACAGAAGAGTTATTGTGGGGAAACACTTTGGTTTTCTTGTGTTCCATGCCTCTCACCTGTTATTCTGATGTCAAATAGTTTTAACCTAACATTTTCCTCTTGGCTATATGCATAGTTTACCGCCACCATATTCTTACTTGTAGAAACTCCTGATTGGGCTAAGTAATCTTTTTGTTCTTTACTATCATAAAATTGACACAAACTAAGAACACCCTCAAATATTAACCATAAACACCATTTTTATAAATAATTAAGAATGGTTTGTCCAAAATTTGTCCCAGTTAAGTCATACTTCAATTTTAGATTGAGTCATACTCTGACTTTAACAAAGATGAGTTTTATGATAGTACTTTATAATCATGAACTTAATTTTCAGAGGTAGAATTGGTAGGGGAGGAAAATGATGTGAGCAGGACCTCAAATAACAGGGAGCAAGACATAGAGGAGCAAATGTGTGGAGTTAAAATAGCATTTTTGCCTGAAGTTGTGAAAATGGCCTGTAGCTACATTGGGAGCCCACCAGATGGCAGCGTTACCTCCATAAAGTACAGGCCCGTTGAGCAGACGTAGGTAGCTACTTGCTCTCAGTTGAAGTTGGTGAAAAAGACCGAAATCACCGCAATTTAACTTCTCACTTTAAAAAAACAGATGTGAATTTCCAAGATTTGTAATACCCCGGCATCTTACTCTTTAAGCCTTTGAAATCTTTTTAAATTTTACTTGGACGTGGACTCTAAGGCTGTTAAGTTCCAGGGCACTGATTTGACTGTATCATCCCATGATTTCAAATAGTAGCTCACGCATACACGGTGAAAAGCAGTACGATGTAAAGAGGAGCGCCTCTGCGTTAGACTCGATTTGAATTTGGGGCCTTAATGGCTTCCTAGCAAGTAACGTGGAGAAGTCATTTCATCACGCTGAAACTTAGCTGTCTCATCTGAAAGAGAGAAAACTCTGTAGGGTTAATGTGAGGGTGATTTGAGATGTACACAGTCCCAGCCTCAACAAATATCAGTGCCCTTCCTCATTCACAGTTTACAAAGTACTTTTCTGTACACTTGAGCCTCATGCAACACTGTGAGGTAGGTATTATTATTCTTCCCGTTGTATAGATAAGACCCCTGAAGCCCTTAAAGTAGTGCACTTATGCAAGGTCAGGGAGCCAGCAAGTGGTGGGGTAGGTGTGGAATCCAACTTTTCCAGCATCAGATGTCTAGCTCATTCTACTGCACTGGGGTTGCCTTACACTCAGCACCTGCTGCTCTGGCTTGGTTACTGGCCCATTTCCCCCTCCCATGCCCCTCTCCCCAACACATCTTGAAGTTTCCTTTCTGTAGAAGATTGATTTCACTGACTTCATTGCTGGGAGTGCCACGGTATAGAAGGAGGGAAATACCCTCAGGTCAAGAGTGTACATTCAGGTGGCTTGTGCCTACCTAGGCCCCTGTAAAGGAAATGCAGCTTGCACAAAGGAATGTGAGGGGAGCAGATGTGCTTCATTTGGGGTGTCTTCTCCTGCCTGTATTGCACCATTGGCAGAAAGAATAGCTTTTTGCAGAGAAGTTGCCGGAAATGGAAAAAAAAGTTGAGCACTGATCTCTCAGAAGCTATGAGCCTTGGCTTCCCAGTCTCCCCAGATCTGGTTTAAAACTGTCATTTTGCTTGAAATTTTTAAAGTATGCAGGAAGATGTTTAAGTCTCTTTAATATTATTTATACTATGAATATTAATACTTCCTGTGTACTGACTTTAGTAAAAATTTGGAAATTACATGTCTCTGTTACTCTTTTTTAGAAGAGAGGAAGGAGCCTGGAGAAATCGTTTGTCCTAACCACTAGAACTAATCTCAGTCAACAGTCAGATACTGACCTCCAGTGGCAAAGAGGAGAATTAATTTTATTAGCCCAGGTTTTCTCTTGGCTTGATTGTGCCACTTCCTTCCTCTTAGCATCCCACACATTCCTGACTTATGACGCTGGGAAGTCAGGTGGTGGGGCGAATACATAATTTTGCACAGGGGGCCCTGCCTTTGAATCATACCTTATCAGTAGCAACTTGCTCAAAGTTAAGAGGCAGGTCCCGCTCACATACTTGAAGAGTAGCCAGTAACAGTGTGCTCCTCTTACTTTCTCCTTCTACCCTTCTACCCACTCTGAAGTTAAACCCGAAGAGAAAAGAGAACCAAAATTCTTTAAGCTTATTCTATTTAAAGTTGTGAATCTCAATCAGTATAAGGCCATGATCCTAGGAAGATGTGTTATTTTGGTTCATATTTTAGGGTTACAAAATATCGAATGATGCCTTTTGAACTTGTAGTGTGTTTCTGTTCAAGTGTAGGAGACAAATATAGGCTCAGGAGTGGACAGTTGCTTCTAGGCATCTTTGCCTTCTAGATGCCATGAATACATTTTGATATTTATGTTTAGTATGAGCCAGATTTGTGAGTTTTTTATACTTTGTTAATTTATTTGACAGAGAGAGATAACGAGAGAGGGAACACAAGCAAGGGGAGTGGGAGAGGGAGAAGCAGGGTTCCTGCTGAGCACAGAACCTATTGCAGGCCTTGATCCCTGAACCCTGGGATCACAACCTGAGCCGAAGGCAGACGCTTAACAGACTGAGCCACCCAGGCATCCCTGTGAGCCGGATTTTAAAATACGTTTTCAGTTCTACTGCAGTACACCTTGTAAACATCTTGATAAGTGTGAGCATGTTGTTCACGTGAATTTTTACCATTGGAAATATATTAAATCACTTATGAAATTCAACTTCCACAAAATGTTCCTTGGAAGTGTTGACTCCAGAAATGTTATCAAGGAGAATATAATAGATTATATATTTGATTTCCCAGTGAATGTATTCTCATTTACTAGGTTAATTGTATTTTTTCCTAGTTAAACCTCTTCACTCAGTCTAACTCAAGAGTTTTTGAATCACACAGTTTTAACAGCATTCTCAATCAGCCAACACGTTATCAGGTAAGCATTCAATAGATGTTTCTCTTTACCTGTATGTAATTCCATATATGTGTATGCGTGTGTGTACAGTGAGTAGAATTGTGTTCTGATGTATTATGAGAATAGAACAGTACAGATAAAAAGGATAGTATGTTAGTTGGACAGGACTTTAGAAATCAGAGTCCGGGTCCTCATTTTTTTGGTTGAGGAAGAAGAGTTCTTTATAGTATTAAAAGCAAAGTGTTGCCAGAGTTTGCAAAGAACACCTTCAAATACCTTGAGCTGGAGAAGCTGTAAAAGATAAGATATATTGGGAAAATAATGCTCTCACAGTATGGAAACCTGATACACATCTCTAGGTAATCAATTTTTCCCATGGATTCTTAGGCTATATTGTTTCATCAGTACTACTTTTAAATGTCTTTGCATTTTGATATTAGATGTGATATTTGAATGCTAAATTCCAAATCAGAAGAAGTTGTAGCTTTTTACTTTCCATCTGATTGATCATTTTGACTGTCAAATCTATAGATTTCTGATGTGTACCAGATCACAGGAATGAGGATCCAGGAATTTGTAATACATGGCGATGTCAGTTAATGGGTACAGTTTTGTATCATTTTCTTGGAAGCAGCACATTCTGCAAAATTGCTTGTTGAAACCTCTATAATGGTTACCTTATATCCCATTATATGGTTATATTTAATATGTCAGTGTTCTATCAATGGAAATAGAGGATATGGCCAATATTTAGCTATTACAAGCAACACTATAGTAAGTAACCTTGTATATATGACATTTGAAATATGTGCAAATCTGTGAAATTGGTATCTAGACATTTTAATTTTTTAGTTATCAAATTGATTTTGATGGAACTTGTACCAATTTATATTCTGTATTCTTATAATAAATATATAAGAGAGCCCATTTCCTCCTAAATATACCAGCAGTGTATTTACCAGAGGATTTTTAAATCTTTGCCAAATAGATGGGTGAATATGGTATCACAGTGTCGTTTTATTTGGCATCCGTTGTGATGAACGAACTTGACCATCTTTTTATGTTTAGTGTTCCTTATGTTTGAGATCCTATGTATTTACTTTTCTTGATGGGCTTTTTGTTATAAATTAAGAAGAATTCTTTTAAGAAAATTGGCCCTTTGCCTGTGATACGAGTTGAAAAAATTTTTTTTTCTGTTTGCTTTGTATTTTTAAAATATTTTTTCCTGGGGTGCCTCGGTGGCTCAGTCGGTTAAGCTGCTACCTTCAGATCAGGTCATGATCCCAGGGTCCTGGGATGGAGCCTTGCCTTGGCTCGGCAGGGAGCATGCTTCTCCTTCTGACTGCCACTCCCTCTGCTTATACTCTCTCTCTCTCTGTGTCAAATAAATAAATAAAATCTTTAAAAAATATTTTCCCCCAACTTTCTGATTTTTGTATAGTCAGCTCCACAAACTTTTTATCTTTTTATGGCTTTAGATTTTGTATCCTGTTTAGAAAGGTCTTTCCCCACGTAAGAACACTTAAGACATTTTTTACACACATTTTTGTTAGTACTTATGGTGTCACATTTTATATGAAAATCTTTGACCCGTGTAGAATATATTTTGATCCAAAGTGTGATGTGGGGAATCCAAAGTTATTTTTTTCCAGATGATTATATAGCTGAATATATTAAATAATTATTTTATTGATTTTTTAAAAAGATTTTATTTATTTGTTTGTCAGAGAAAGAGCGCATGTGCACAAGCAGGGGGAGTCGCAAGCAGAGGGAGAAGCAGGCTCCCCACTAAGCAAGGAACCCAATGTGGGATTTGATCCCAGGGTCCTGGGATCATGACCTGAGCCAAAGGCAGATGCTTGACCAACTGAGCCACCCAGGCATCCCTTTAGTGACTTGAAATATCACCTTTATCACTTACTAAATTTCTTTATCTTCTTAGATTTATTTCTATGCTTTCCATATGTGATAGAACCATATTATTTTACTTATTATAGTTTAGAATAAAAGTCAAACAAAATATATAGACACAAGCACACACATTTACATGTTCTTGAAGACTTATTTTATATAATATTATGGCTATTCTTTCTTGGTTATATTTCTATTGGAACTTTAGAGTCAGCTTGTGTAGTTTGCAAAATAATTCTGTTGGTATTTTTATTGTGATTGTATCAACTTAAGTAAAATTGACTTCTTTATAATGTTCTGACTTCCTTTTCAAGAACATGATACATCCCTCCATTTATTCAGATCTTCATATGTGTACTCAGTATCATAAAGTATCCAGTTATCATTCATATTAATTAGGATTAAGTTTGGTGCAAACCACACAAAACCACCAAATACCATCCACTAAATAGTTTAAAAAAAAAAACCCAGAAATTTATTTCTCTTTACCTATTCAAAAAGTCAGGAGGGGGTCATTTCCAGGCCTGGTATGGTACCTACCAATGTCAGGGACCAAGGCTCTTGGGTCATATAATTCTGTCATGACTGGCTTTCAGTCTAATGTGTTCTCATGGTCCAAGAAAGCTATTGGAGCTCTAGCTCTTACGTATGTATTCCAGAATACATTTGGAAGGTGATAGGGAGAAAGATAATCCTACGTTCTCTAAGGATCTTCTGTAAAGTTGCACAACTTACCTGAAATGGAGGGTGGAAAATAAAGTCATAATTCCTGGTGGCTATTTGCCAAGCTAAAAAACCCAGAAAAAGAATTGGCAGTCTCTGCTGAAATGAATTATATTACTTATCTTGGTGCTTATCTTTATGTCTTTACACATACTTCTATCTCTGTTACTTGATTTATAAGTTGCAAGTTTTCTCTTTTGATCCTCCAGCTCTGTCTACGGCCATACCACCCTGAACGCGCCCGATCTCGTCTGATCCTCCAGCTCTAAAATATGAGAAAATCAATGTGTTTATTTTATCTTCCATCATTTCCCCCTTCTCCCAGTTTTGTTGGTTAAATCATTAGAACTTTGCCAGGGAGGAGGAGAAAAAAAACTTTTCTCTACCCATTATATTCTGTTGCTGGGGCCTGTCAATTAAAGTGACAAAGACAGATTCATAGGAGAAGAAAACCCACAGTTTATTTACATACACAAAGTGTACATGCAGTGGAGAACTCAGTGATGAGTAACTCAGGAGGGTAGTTTGAATTTGGAGCTTATATACCATCTTATTAAAGGGTAGTAAATTTGGGGAGACGTGACAAGACAGAGGAAAAGAGGTTTGCGTTCCCAGGGGTAGTAGGTTGTGGGAGGGTAACATTTGAGAAAGTCAATGGAAAATTAGGGTTCATCTATTAAGATTTGATTGTCCAGCTTCATCTCAGTGCCATTCTCTGTCTCCAGTGATGATGGTTGTTTTAATTCCTCCTGATATGGGATAAGAGAGAGGTGAGATCTTCACAAAGAGAAGCTTATGTCTTGCTTTTAGACAGATAGGAGAAGGGTAGTGAGCTCTTTCTGTTTTCTGCTTCTTAATTGACTTCAGCTCAAAGTAATCCTCATGCCAAAGTGCTGTATATTGGGGTGACATGTTCTGATCCCTTTCACTACCTGGTCAGGATTATGACCTACATTTGTTTTCATTTTACTTCCACAGAGTCCAAACTCACCAGTGATCATTTTGCCATAATTTTTGTTTGTGGGCTGAAGTTTGTTTTCCTTTAGTTTCTTCAAAAAGAGCACATGGGGGGTCTTTGCCACCCTCTTAGTATTTTATTTGCTCCTTCATATACTCTTATCTGGAAAAAATGACAAGGCGGAAAAAATCACCACAAAAAAAAAGAACAAGAGGCAGTATCGAAGGCTAGGGACCTAATCAATACAGACATTGGTAATATGTCAGATCTAGAGTTCAGAATGACAATTCTCAAGGTTCTAGCTGAGCTCGAAAAAGGCATGGAAGATATTAGAGAAACCCTCTCTGGAGATATAAAAGCCCTTTCTGGAGAAATAAAAGAACTAAAATCTAACCAAGTTGAAATAAAAAAAGCTATTAATGAGGTGCAATAAAAAATGGAGGCTCTTACTGCTAGGATAAATGAGGCAGAAGAAAGAATTAGTGATATAGAAGACCAAATGA
>PISX010009386.1:0-33262 GCA_004024625.1 Mellivora capensis
TTCTGTTTTTGGTTTAATCATGAGGATGGTGCCTCACGGAGTATTTCATGCCACCAATAAGGCCTGGCTTCCATCGTTTTTAAAATACTGGTTTTGGTTGCTTGTGAGAGTTTAAGGGGACAATCTGG
Organism: Mellivora capensis; assembly: GCA_004024625.1. Classification (NCBI taxonomy): domain Eukaryota; kingdom Metazoa; phylum Chordata; class Mammalia; order Carnivora; family Mustelidae; genus Mellivora; species Mellivora capensis. The sequence continues at coordinate 129 of PISX010009386.1, forward strand.
CTCAGCGAGAAAAGTGGTTTCCGCCACCGTGGGCACATATCATGTTTGGGACTGGAGTGCCTGCAAACAAAAGAGGGCTTTGTTCCTCACTTTTTTCTCCCCAGTTGGCTCCAAGAGGGAAACTGTGGGATCTGAATTCCTAAGGGCTCCCCCAAAGCTGATATTTTAGTTAGCGTGGCCTAGCATTGGTTGGCAGTGGCTCTCACACCAGCGGCCCCTGCCTTAAACAATGGCCTAAACCAGGTGTGAGGTGCAGGACATTTGTGAAATGTAAGTGAGAACCAGGGTGAATACCTCTTAAGCCTCTGCCCTTTGACTTGGATAGTCACCTCTAACTTTTGAACTTTCCCAGGAGTTGCTGGGGGGTGGGTATCACCAACTTAAAATTTTTAAAAATCCTTTCAAGTGATTTGAAATTATCAGAAACTTGTAAGTTAACTTCATTTATGCCTTTCATCCTCCCCTGGGCCTCCATCAGCCTCCCCCTGGCCTCCATCAACCTCTCCCAGCCTCCATCAGACTCTCCCCGCCTCCATCCTATACTTTTATCTTCGACAAAGACCTTTCCCCTAATAACTCTTGGACAGAAACAGCACTGGGAGTTAGCACAAACCACCTCTCCTCGGTTACTGACAGAGAAGGGTGCAGAGGCCTCTGGTCCCTAGAAGGAGGGGGAGGGGAACTCTCTCACGCCTTCCATCCCTCACCAGATACCCTGCTGCTCCTGAGGACCCACTTCCCCGGCCCCTCACCAGGAAAGAGGTAATGGCCTTATTCCAGGCTCCGTCTGAGAGGGCATGTGGCAGGCATGTCCGCAGAAATATCTTGTTCTCCCGAGAGTGGAACCTCCTCGGAGAATGTCCCAGGAGCTATGGGCCTTTTTCTATGAAAACCCGAAGAGGTTAGAGAAAAGAATGAGAAAATAAGGAGGCTTTTGCCAAAAAGAAAAGGAGCTGTTTGCTGAAAGAGGGAATTCGGGCTTAGAAAGTTATGTTTTCAAATTCTTATTTCTGAGAGAGAGAGAGAGACAGAGAGAGAGAGGCCCTTGTTACTGAGATGAGTGACATTTCTCTTTATTAAAAAGTTATAAAGTCTGGTAAGGGAGACTGTTGGTAAAAGCTCAGTTCTGCGCTGTGGTTTGTTTTTTTTTTTTTTGCTAGCTCTGCATTTTTGGCTGTTCGCATCGGGACTGTGAAAGTCAGGGTTCTAGCGGGGGAAATACTTGTTACTGCTTTTGCAAGTGAAACTATTTTCCAATCTGTGTGTGTGTGTGTGTGTGTGTGTATTATAGTGTGTGTGTGGCTGTTCTATTGTGTTGTTCTAGCATCTGCTGGGGTAGAAAGGGAAGGGTATCTGTGCTGTAAGATCTTTCGTAAAGAAGAGACAGACTGCCATTAAGTGACCTCCCTTCTGCCCCCACCAGTGTGGCCCCTTGTTGAGCCCCGACACCCCCCCCCCCACACACACACACAGATTACTTGCGGCCATCTCGCTGGGTCCCTGTGTCACTGCACATAATCAGGGACCCTCAGGGGGAGGCTGTCAGGGAGGGATGGTCTGCTTCTCATCTCCTCTAAAATCAAGCCATTAACGGCTTTAATGTGGAGATTTTGTGGTCCGGTTTTCTCTGGCCCCCATTCAAAAGGAGGAGGAGGGAAGCTGGATTGATTGGCAGAGGTTTTAGGCATCTCGTATCTATTATTAATATTTAGCATGTATTATTAATATGCCCTCCTTGTAGCAAAGAGCTGTCATGGCTTAATCTGAATTATCCTTTACCCTGGAATTAAACGACTTTTTTGTGGTTACCTGAATTCCAGGTTGGACCAGGCATAGCTTAAAAGTGTCTGATATCTGATAGCATCTTCAAGTGACTTTTGTATGAGCCAAACCTTTTTTTTTTTAAGATTTTATTTATTTATTTTTCCAAGAGAGAGCATGAGAGAGGTGGGGGGCGGGGAGAGACAGAGGGAGAGGGAGAAGCAGACACCCTGCTGAGCAAGAAGCCCAACGTGGGGCTCGATCCCAGGACCCTGGGATCATGACCCTAGCCGAAGGCAGATGTTTAACCAACTGAGCCACCCAGGCGCCCCTAGCCAAATCTTTTTAAAAATGCCACACAGACCTATAAAAACTTGCATTTCTGTCTGTTCTTGATTCATTGGCACTTCCGCTATGCCTGTTTATTCTGATGAAATGGACAACGCAGAGCCCCAATTGCAACATATCCCAAACGCAGCTGACTTAAACAATTAACTAAAACTTCTTTTTTTCTGCCTACCTAAATGTGTGCAGCATTATGCTGCCGTGTGTGAGGGGGACATGATCTAGTCCATGTTCTTTAGGAATTCAAGATCTCTTTGGCAAGAGTACTATGTGCCCAATTACATAGATGCCAGAGGTCGTCTGTGGATCTGTGCCAAGTGAGTAGCGCCAGAAGGGGTTTCTGCAGGAGTTCAAAGGTACGGGTGGTCACAGTGGATTAGGGTCAGGGAGAGTCTTTGGGACTTTAAAGAACCAGTTGGGGGGAGGGGGCACACCTGGGTGCCTCAGTCAGTTAAGCGTCAGCTCAGGTCATGATCTCAGGGTCCTAAGATCAAGCCCCACGCTGGGCTCTCTGCTCAGCATGGAGCCTGCTTGTCCTTCCCCCTCTGCTGCTCTCCCTGCTTGTGCTCATGCTCTCAAGTAAATAAATAAAATCTTAAAAAAAAAAAAAAAAGAACCAGGATTCGGGTGACCTAGCGATGCCGGAAGGGTTCCCCACCATATAGTGATTATTCAGAGTCTGCGTTACTCAGCCCAAGGTCAGTCCCTTGAAAGGTGGGTCTGACTGGAGGGGACCTTGACACTCAGGCCTAGATCTTGTGGACAGGGCCAGTTCCCTCAAGGATGTGAAGTACTGAGGGCCTGGCCATGCTACTGGATTAGTCAGAAGAGATGCTCTTAGAATCGTCAAGCCTGGAGTTCCTGGGGTGCCTGGAAGTCTCTGTCAGTTGAGTGACCAACTCTCGATTTCAGCTCAGGTCATGATCTCAGGGTGCTGGGATCGAGCCCCACATTGCACTCTGGGTTCTCAGCAGGAAGTCTGCTTGAGGATTCTCTCTCCCTCCTTCTGCCCTTCCCGCCACTCTTGTGCTCATGCTCGCTCGCTCGCTCTCTGTCTCAAATAAATAAGTAAATCTTTAAAAAAAATTCTGGAGTTCCTGAAAATATGGATCATGTGGACGTGAAAAAGTTATATAATTAAACCAGAAAATATCTGACAGTCAAAAAGCAATGATGGAATCAGCCAGGCAAAAACCTAGGGGGAGAGCAAACCAGGCACATCTCTGCTCCCGTAAGGGGGTATGGGAAAGCACAGGGCTTCGCACACCTCGGAACTCCTCATGCATTTGTTGAGTGAATGAATGAATGAATGAACGAATGCCTTTATTTTCCTGCTCATAAAACCTTCACCGGTAGACTCTTGGCCTCTAAAAGTTTATTACACTACTAAAAGTGATCTTTTGTAGTGTTTTCCCTCCGAAGACTTGGTAGAGAAGCCAGTGGCTTTGTGGTTGGCCCTGGTTCTCTGCACTCACTTCCCCTGTTGCCCCCAGATTATTCAAACACACTGACTCCTTACCTTTCAAGGCTGTAGTTCCTCCGGGGGAAACTTCCCAAGCCCCTTGGACTAGATCGGGAAAGTTCTCGTGCTCCTGTGTGGACCTCCAAAGTGCAACTGGAATTATAGTTTATGTGCCTGTCTCTTTCTACAAACCAGGCTCCTCCATTGTGGGCACAGAAAGTTATGTTCCTAACACAGACAAGAGGGAGATACAGAGGAACCACTGAGTCCCGAGATTGAAGCCACCAACCCTGGCCATGTTCCGTTATGTATGTGGCCCTATTTTGTTCCCTAGGCTTCTGCTCCCTGCCCTCATACAACTTACCCTTCATTTAGGGAACCAAATAAACTGCAGATAATACTGGCAAGTCAGTATGGTGAACCCTTTTGGAGAAATGCAGAGGGGAGCGGAACAGGAGAATTAGCTGATCGAGCGGACGTGGATCATCGGATTGTCTGCATTTGCTCCGTAAAGACCATTTGACCAAAGGGGACAAACCCGCAATCTTTATCTATCTCCAGTTGTTACTGGTAGACGCAAAGCTCTTGGGTTTGGAAGGGCTGGGATGCCATGGTTACCTGACATGTCTTCTCGATGATCATTCTTATTATTTCCAATTTTTCTGGTTGATGTTTTCAATTCTCCTGGAAGCTTTAAGTATTTCATGATCTTGGGGCACCTGTGTGGCTCAGTCGGTTAAGAGTCTGCCTTCGGCTCAGGGCATGATCTTGGGGTCCTGGGATCGAGCCCTGAATCTGGCTCCCTGCTCAGTGAGGTGTCTGCTTCTCCCTCTGCCCCTCCCCCAGCTTGTGCTCTCTTTCTCTCTCTAATAAATCATTAAAATCTTCAGAAAAAAGTTTCATGGTCTTGGAGTGGCACAGGGCTTGTCACCAGTTCCTCTCCTTGGCACTTGAACAAGCTGTTGGCGTTACTGGGCTGCTGGTAGTTGGGGTGAGGGCGTCCTGTTCCTTGGGGGGGTGGGGAAGCTGAAGAGCTTCTCTAAGTCTACACTCAAAGGTCCTCCCTCTCTCACCCACTTGCTTTTTTCATTACATAATTAACCCATTCTTAATGAGGGAGGGGGGAGGAAGGGGGAAGGAATCTCAAGCAAAAAGAAAAATTTAAATACCTGTGATCCCAGCAGCTGCTCGTTAGGATCTTGGTGTACAGCTCCAACTACTTGGAGAAATTATTTCTAAGATTTTACAGCACATAAGATCACACTGCCAATTTTCTCACTAACAGAGAATTTCCAGGTCAATAAAAGGTGTCAGTCCGTGTTTCAAGGAGCGGTAGAAATTGCTCTGCTCAAGAGATCAGGGACCTTGCAAAGGACAAGGGCCCCTCTGGTTGCCTTTCCTTGGGGAAGCTGCATTCTTACAGGAATATGTTTTATTTAAAAAATTTGGGGGGGTAGAAGATTTCACTGCTCAGATAAATAATGACATGCACACTAATGTTCTTAGTTCCATTGAGTAGAGTAGAGTAGAACCAAGTGTGCGTTCAAATTTAAAAACTGATTAACATCCACGTCCATATATCCTCCTGCACTCGTGACAGCCTTTTGATGGGCACTGGGGCAGCCATTGGCTGTGCCCTGCCAAGACCTTGAGCTTCTCTTCCTCTTGGATTGAGCTGTGCAGACAAATTGACTCAACGCTGGAGGCCCCGTTTCCGACGAATGGGAACCAAGTCATCCTTGTGCGTGTTTATCAAGGGTTGTGTTTTTACCCCAGCTCTGCTGAGAAGGTTGGCTGACAACTTAGGATGAAACTGGAGGGTGCCATTGTTTACCCTTGTTGCAAGTGCTGAGTGGGCATAGATGGTGGCTCCCCTAGATGTTCTGGGTTGGTCGTGGTTGGGGGTCAGCTTCCCCCACCCAGGGACAGTCTGTTCTGCACAGGTAAGACTAAAAACAGTGAGAAGAAGAGGAGAAAATATTTACCAATCCTGTGTCGGATAAGGGTCTAGAATATAAAAAGGACACTTACAACTCAACAACAGACTCACAAACTACTTAATTTACAAATGGGCAAAGGATGTGTATAGATCATTCTTTAAAGAAATGTGGAGAAGTTGGAACCCTCACACCTTGCTGGGGGGAACGTAAAATGATGCAGCCTCTGTGCAGAACACACTGGAAGTTCCTCAGAAGGTTAGACATTGAGCTGCCATTTGGCCCCGGGATATGCCTGGGAGAAATGAAAACATACGTCTGCACAAGTTGTACACAAATATTCATGGCAGGATTATTTGTGCAACCCAAAGAGTTGCTGGACCTGATGGCCATCAACTGATGAATAGACAAAGAAAATGTGATATATCCATGCAGTGAATGATATTGGACCATAGAAGGAGCCTAGCACTAAGATATGCTAAAGGGGATGAACGTCATGGTAACATACAAAGCCAGACACTAAAGGTACACATTGCATGATTCCATTTACAGCTGACCTTTGGACCCTGTGGGAGTAGGGGGCACTGATTCCCCCCCACCGCGCAGTTGAAAAGCTGCATATAACTTTTGACTTCCCCCACAACTTAACTATGAACAGCCTACCGTTGACCAGAAGCCGTACCAGTAACACAAACAGTTGATGAACATATATTTTGTATGTCACGTGTATTAGGTACTGGACTCTCATAATAAAGGAAACCGGAGAAAAGAAGGTGTTATTAAGAAAATCCCAAGAGAGGGGCGCCTGGGTGGCTCAGTGGGTTAAGCCTCTGCCTTTGGCTAGGTCATGATCTCAGGGTCCTGGGATCAAGCCCCGCATCGGGCTCTCTGCTCAGTGGGGAACCTGCTTCCTCCTCTCCCTCTGACTGCCTCTCTGCTTACTTGTGATATCTCTCTCTCTCTCTCTCTCTCTCTGTCAAATAATTTTTTTTTAAAAAGGAAAAAAAAGAAAATCCAAAGAGAAAAATACATTATAAGACTATACTATACTTACAAAAAAAAAATCTGCATGTAAATGGACCCACACAGTTCAAACCTGTGTTGTTCAAGGGTCCGTTGTATATAAAATGTCCAGAATAGGCCAGTCTGTTGAAACAGAAAGTAGACTGGTGTGCCTGGAACTGGGAACGCTGGGTGGTGGAGAATGGTCTGTAATTGACCTTGGAGGTGTTGGTACACAGCTCGGCCACTGTACTGAAAACCACTAACCTGTATACTTGAAAATGGTGAGCTTTATGTTATGTGAATTCGATCTCAATAATAATAAAAACTCAGTGAAGAGCAAGTTTCCATTTTTTCTGGTTCCTAAGAAACTGCCTTTAAAGGCGCCCTTACGTTTTCAACAGTCAGCAGGAGCGTGAGCAATAGATGGGCCGTCATGGGGCAAAGAGAGGGTGGAGGGTGTGTGCTGATGGGGCTGGAGAGACAAAGACACTCCTTATTTAGAATAACTGAAGAATGATTGTACCTGGGTGGGAGAGGGAGCAAGAGTCGAAGTCTCAGGTGGGCATGGGACATAATGTTCCTAAGTGGGCCAGGACATTTTTTGCAAAATAGTTTCGTGGACTCCTGCTTTGTAGAAATTAACCTGCCAAACTGTAGCTAATTTTCAGCCTTGGTTTTGATTCCTGGGATGAGTGCCTTGTCCTTGATGCTTAGTCCTGTCTCATTTCTCTCTCTCTTTTTTTTTTTAAAGATTTTATTTATTTATTTGAGAGAGCATAAGAGGGGGGAGGGTCAGACTCCCTGCTGAGCAAGGAGCCTGATGGGAGACTCGATGCCAGGACCTGAGCCAAAAGCAGATGCTTACCAACTGAGCCACCCAGGAGCCCTCATTTCTCTTTTCCAAATTAAAAAAATCCTGTTCCACATCTTGACTCAGAGGGCTCCTTTTTTGAGGCTCAAGGAACAACGTTCATTCATTCAACAAATATTTTTCAGGCACTGTGTGGGGCCCTGGCCCAGGTGACCAGGACACATCCTCAGGAAGCGTTGAGTCTACTTTGTGCGGAGACAGACCCTGCACCCCAGACACGCTAAATCAGTTAGGTGGTAGGTAGGTGATAAATGCTATGGAAAAAAAGGGAAAGGAGAACAGGTGTTGGAAATAGGTTGGCACAGGTGGTTGTGTTAAATACAGTGTCCAGGACTCATTGGAAGTCCAGGCTTGAGCAAAGACATAAAGGAAGCGAGGGTGTTCACCAGGCAGGTGTCTGGGCATCTCCCAGGGAGAAGCATTCCCAGCAGACAGAACAAGATCACAGGCTCTGCAGTGAGAACAGGCCTGTCACGTTCAAGGTTCAGCATGGAGTCCAGGTTGGCTGGTCCGAGGAGGATGGGAGGTGAGGGAGTCAGAGAGGCCTCAGGAGGGTCATTATGTAGAGTCTACATAGGATGCCACTGTGAGGACTTGGCCCATTTTTAAAAATTGAAATGTGATTCACATAGTGTAATACTGATCCTTTTAAATCATACAATCCAGTGGTTTTTAGTGCATTCGCAGAGTTGTGCAACCATCACTACCATCGATTTTGAGAACATTTCGATCACCCCAAGAAGAAACCCCCTACCCTGTGAGCAGTCATTCCTTCCTCCCAGCCTCCAGCAATCACTAATCTGCCTTCTGACTTTATGGATTTGCCTTGTTCTGGAAATTACATATTAATGGAACTACACACTCCTCAAGCTTCTGTGTCTGGCTTCTTTCACACACCATCACATTTTCAAGGTTCATCCAGGTTTTAGCATCTCTCGGCGCTTCGTTCCTTTCCCTGGCTGAAGAACATTCCATTGTATGGATGTGCCACATTTTGTTTGTGCACTCATCAAGTGGTGGACATTTGGGTTCCCCTTTGTGGCTTCCATGAACATTGGTATACCAGCTTCGGTGTGTGCGTGTGTTCCTGTTTCTTCGGTATAAGGCTGCAAGTGCAAGGGTTTTGGTTTGTTTTCCCTGTGTGCAATGGGTTTTTTACATGATCTGACTTACATTTTGAAAGGATCGCTCTGCCTGTCCGTTGAGAACAGACTCAGGAATGAACACCCTGTAGACTTAGGGAGACGTGTCAGACTATCATGTGATTTGGGTGAGAGAGGATGGCGGCTCAGACCAGGATGGGAGCATCAGAAGTGCTGAAAAGTGGTCAGGGTCTGGATATATTTCACAGGGAGCCAGTAGAAGTTTTGTTTAATGAGAGGAAGTGAGGATATAAAGATAAATCCAGAGATTTCAGCTTGATCGCCCAGAAGGATGGAGCTGCCATCAAGCGAGATGGAAAAGGCGTGAGAAGGGAGGTCAGGAACTCCTTTCGATGTGCTGTGTGAGATGTCCATTAGACATCTGGGAGGAGCTGTCAGGCAGGCAGTTGGATAAATGAGTCTGGAGTTCAGGAAATAGTCTGGGCTGGAGATATAAATTTGGGAGTCACTGGCATAGAGATGGTATTTAGAACCATGAAACGGAGCAAGATCACTGAGGTCCCCATTTATTTTAAGGACAAAATAACATGTATGTGGATAGAGAATGGTAATATTTTCTGTCTATTCAGCTCCAACAAAGAGCTCACAAGTGAAAACACACATCACAGATAAGCTTCTCTAGAAGTGCATATGAATAATATGGATAAGCTACAGACACCCCGGGGACATCGACGGAAGTCACTCATCAACACCTTAGGGGCGTGTGCAGTGATTTTATATGAAGACTCCTTTGTTCTAATTATTATGGCTCTTCATTTTGGGGTTATTTTTCTCTTCTCTCAGGTACAGCTCAGCTTGTGGTAGGTCTGTACAGGAGTGGGACTGGTTGTTTGGTTGAGACATGGCAAAAAGTGGGTGATGACCTTACCAAACAATGAATTTACACTCTTCCCACATAGAGAAAGTGGCTTGGCAAGAGAGGGCAGAGGGGATGGTCAAAGGTAACCCTTTACCTTACAGATGAGGCAAATGGATGCTAACTGACCCAGAAACTGTGCCAGGGAGGGATAATTACAGATCCAACAGGCTGAGCCTGGAGAAGGTAGAGAGGAGGAATAGTCAGAATTATATTCAGATATTTGAAAGGGCACAGATCTGTTTTGTGGGTTTTTAAAAAATTTTTTGTGGCTTTTTATGGTTTTTTTTTGTTTTTTTTTTTAAATTTTTTTATGTTGTTTTGTGTTTGTTTTTTTTTTAATGTTTTATTTTTAAGCTCTAGATAGAACTAGGACTCGGCTGAGGATTGCAAATAGACATTTCCAATTTTTTTAAAAGATTTTATTTATTTTAGAGAGAGAGAGCATGAGCAGGGGGAGGGGCAGAACAGAGAGGGAGAATTCACAAAAAAGGAACCCATTCCTTGTGGCAGTTTTCTGAAAAGCTGGAATACTAGATGCATGTTCCTATTCTTTCCCTTTACAGGGAGGAGACAGGCATTAGGGATTTCTTCCTGCTCGTTGTGAGTTGAATTAGGGGGAGAGGCTAGGACCAGTGAGCTTGGGCTTGTCCAAATTGTCATTTTTGTCCTTGGCACCTCCCAACCTGATACATTTTCCTATTAGGGCTTAGAGTCAGTCCTGAGTGTGGAGCCTGACACAGGGCTTGATCTGACCATCATTATCCAAGCTGAAATCAAGACTTGGACATTCAACCCACTGAGCGACCCCGGCACCCCTAAACAAATTTCCATGTAAATAGGGAAGCACTTTCAAATAATTAAAGCCACAAAACTGTGGTTTGAGCAAAGGGCATCCAGCATCCTGTCGCCATGATGTGTGGAAGCTGAGTGACTTGGGCCAACTTACACATTCCATGATTATAGGGGAGCATGTCTTTAAAAAGATGGGATGAATTTTGGAAGGGTATTGAGAGTGTCTACATTTCTGTGATCCAAACAGACCCTAGTTCTTCAAAGGGTTGTAGAGCAGCTCATAAGCCAGTTTGCGTCAACCAGCACATCTCGGGTTGAACTGAATCGTAGGTCGTAACAATGCATTCCGAGAGTCAGAGCTGGTGCGTGATCGGGTGTGCGGACTGAGTTCAGAGCATTTTAGATATACGCCGTGGACTTCTGTGCCTGAATTATCTTCCATTCTGTAGAGATCTCATGTCTTTATTTTCTTTATCTTCTGTGTTCCAAGAGCTCATGTGGCTTAATCCCAACACTTTTAAAGGACTGAAAAAAAAATGTTTCAAGTTCAGATACAAACCCTTGCAGTCATTAAATATTCTCCATGAAAGGAGCTCATCAGATCTAATCTCTTCATTTTGTAGCAAAGGAGAAGGCAAGATCCAAACAGTGGTTTACCCAAGAGCAGGTGGTTGACTCATACCTTCTCCTATTATTCCCTCCAAAGGGCTTTGTCCACAGTTATATTATTTGAAGATTTGGGAACAATTACCAGGTGGAAAGTAGTTAACAGCGTGCCAGGCCCTGTGCTGGTCATGCATTTCATCTCCACCGGCTTATTGAAAATGTTGTCTGTAACCCCTCTTTGGAATATTTATGCTTTAGAAAGAAACCACTGCTTAGAACCAACAGTGAACCAAACGCTTTCTCTGATCTTTCCTACCATGTGGGTTTCCTCATAGGGGACCACTGGCAAAGGCTCTCTTACCAGCTCTGCACCCCCTCCCCCCCAGAGCCTAGAGAGTGCCCACGGCTACCAACCCAGCTGGCAAGTGAACCATTTTGGGGCCCATTCCCATATTTTAATCAATCTGTCTCAAAAACAATGGAAGTCCTGAAACATCCTCATGCTCAAATGTAATGTGAAAAGGACGATGTAAAATTTCAGGCTCTGTGTTTGAACCACTCCCCTGGGAAAATGAGTGTGGCGCTTGGGAACTCCTCATTAAACACGGAAACCCGATGTGCATTCCAGAATCACGAGGGCTCTGGTCTACATACTGTAGAGAGATGTAATGCTCGTTCCTCTTCCCACAACTCTGATTATTTTTCACGGGGCTAATATTTGAGAATTCTTTCTTTCCCTGGAGTGTCAGACCTCCTGTCAACTCACCATGAAGCCAAGGAAGAGATTTCCTTTTCAACAAGTGAGGACAGATGTGGCCAAGTGTTGATTATTATTGTAAGAGATGAGTCCAAATGTTATCGTAACTGAGCGCGAAGCTTTGTTTGTTTCTTCAGAATTCCCCGAAAGCCCTTTGGCTGGGGATCTCACCCACAGACCTTGATAAACAGCCTACGCCACTTTGAGCAGGCACCAGTTTGATAGTGTGATAGTGTGTCTCACAGCAGCATCTAACCAAAGTGCACCCCTCTTGGAACGGTGTGTGTTTACTGTCCTTGCTAATGGGACCCATAGTGAAGGAGGAGACCCGTAACGAATGGGCAGCCATATTGGATTCTAGGAGTAGGTTCAGACCAAGGAGGAAGCTTGTCAAACAAGCAGTCCATGGGGGAAAGACATTTATTTTTAAGCGAGAGCTTCCTATAAGTCTTCCTTTATAACCAACCTTAGAATTGGGTGTTTTCCTAGGTGGATGTGCAGGTTTTTTTCCTCTGAAAATCCAGAGGGCTGAATAGGAACATCATTAACCAGGCTCTTCTGAGGGCTTGGAAAAGACTATCTGAGGGTACTCTGCTTTCTACACAAATGACCTATTCCATCGGCCTGGGTCACTGAATTGAGAAGAGGGGCACTGTTGGCTGGGTTTGGGATGGAAAGGTGGGGCAGTGGAGAACTCACTTCACTGATGGGTTATGAAGCCTCAATTAATATGTTCCTCACATGTCTACTACCCAGAGAGGCTGTGTTTACTACCAGTGTTCCCGCCAATGATTGGTTCACCCACAACTGCATATGGCTTTCAGAGGAAGGGGTGAACCATGAGTGTCCAATTCTATGGAACCAATGAATGTACACGTAGTCTCTGTTGTTGGGGCCACGCCATCTGGGAGTGCGGTGTGATAAATCAGAGCAGCAGGTGCTAGGTTTGGGAAATAGGACACTTCATCAGCTCAAGCCAATCCAAATCACGAGGCAAAGCTTCCCCTTCGAGAGAAGGCACAGGGGTATATGCTGGGTTACGCTTCTGGGCATGATTTCCTTTGGAAGGTGGGGAAGTGGGGGATGGCAAGGCTGTGGGTCATCTCCTTTTGTGTCCCCTTCGGTCTCAGGGGGTTACATGAGTGCCTGCGGTCTGACATTTACTGTAGAATCCAAGAGTTTGGTGAAGAGAAGCTGTCTTGGATCTAATCATCCAAAAATTAACAACTAAGAGTTAACACATATGGGACATTTATTTTGTGCCAAACAGTGTGCTAACTGCATCATTTCATGTAGTTCTTTCCAGGTCCTATTAGTGTACCCACTTGTGGATAAAAAAGAAAGAAAGAAAGAAAAAGAAAGAAAGAAAGAAAGAAGGAAACTTAGGAACTCCTGGGTGGCTCAGTTGGTTAAGTGTCTTTCTTTGGCTCAGGTCACGATCTCAGGGTCCTGGGATCGAGTCCCACGTCAGGTTCCTTGCTCATTGGAGAGCCTGCTTCTCCTTCTCCCTCTGCCACTCCCCCTGCTTGTGCTCTCCTGCACTCTCTCTGACAAATACATTTTTAAAAACAGAAAAATGAAACTTAGAGAGGTCAAGAGAGTGGTCCAAGGTCACCCAGCTGGAATTGAAATCTGGGTCTGCCTGACCCCTGAACTGCTCAGTCTCCTCCCAGACCTGGCTTGCGTGCCTCAGTCCTCCCAGTGTCTTTCCCGCAGGCACTTACACCTGCTTTCGGGGAGTGGGGGAGGTGCAGGAGTAAAGTTGAGATTGTGAAGAAGAAATGTCACTCATGAATGTGGGGACGATGTGTTGAACAAGCCTGCCCCTGTGCATGTTTGCGTGCTGCAGTCCTAACAGTGGGGTGGGGTGACCAGAGGTCACAAAGGAGAAGGCAAATCTCAGTGCCGGGGCACTCCCAGGTGGCTCAGTCAGTCGAGCGTCCGACTCTTGATTTCGGCTCAGATCATGATCTCAAGGGTCGTGGGTTCGAGCCCTACCTCAGGCTCTGCTTCAGATTCTCCTTCTACCCCTCCCCCCAGCTATCTGTCCCTGTCTCTTTCTCTTAAATAAATAAATATATCTTTAAAAAAAAAATCTCAGTGCTGGAACATTTGCTTTGCTGATTTCGTCAGGTTTGCTGTGGAAACCCCATATTCTAATTATGCAGAACAACTATGAGGGATTCAGCCAGAAAAAAAGTTTTTTTAATCTTAGTGTATCAAATGTTTTTCTCTTTCTTTGCTACTCCTGGTAACATACCAGTGAGGTGTTGCCCTTGAGTTACCTTCCTCGTTCTACCTTTGCGTCTTGCCTTCTTCTGTCTTTCCTTTACTCCGCTGCCTCTTTCTGAAGCGCGACTCTTGTCCAGAGTGAGTGGATACCAAGGGGCTGCTGATCTCTGCTTCCAGTCCAGAAACTCTCACCACCCCCTTCTCTCGCCTTCCCCTGACCTCTGACCTCTCTGCCCTAACCCCCCCCCGTTACGGGTTACCATTCTGGGTTATATTTTCACCCTTTCGGGCCATATTCTGAGTCTGACTTCACTAAAGGAAGGTGCTAATGAGATGTTCCCTGTTCTGCATGTGCGAGATCTCACAAGGCCGTGTGACTCAGAACACCTAAGGGAGCCACCGGACATACTGTTCCCAGTCCCCTGGGTCACTCTGTCTGCCGTCCCCTGGAACCCTGTAATGGGAGGCTGCGTAACTGCCCTGCTCCACTAGAAGTGGCCAGTCTTTCTGCTGGCCCATGTCATTTCTGGGACAGAGTCCTTTTTGAAATATTTTTTGAAATATTTTTCAAAATTGCTTCACAAATGAGGCTGATGGAAAGGAGACTTCGTAGCACAATGAAACAGATTCAAGAGCTTGTTCAAGGTTTGGAGATTTGAATTTTGTTCTAAATCACAGATTTGGAAGCTATTCCAGAAATTTAGGACTCTTCTCCGCCCCTCCCAAACTCCCACTCCCCACCCCCCTACAAAGGAGAAGCTTCTAACAGAGCAGATTTGTGTGAGAGCACCTGGTGATTGGGGGGCTGAGGGCTGCTTTTCTGAGTTAAGTGAGAGGACAAAAGACAAGCACATACCTTAGTATTTAAGTCTGTTTTCCCAGTGGATATATTTTTTAAGAGTTTATTTATTTATTGGAAAGAGAGAGACAGAGATGGTGAGAGAAAGCAGGAACAGGGAAGAGAGGGAGAAGCAGGCTCCCCACTGAGCAGGGAGCCCGATGCGGGGCTCGATCCCGGGACCCTGAGATCATGACCTGAGCCGAAGGCAGAGGCTTAACTGACTGAGCCACCCAGGCGCCCCTTCCCTATGGATATTGAGAAGTAAGACCAGTGTAGGTCACGTGTCCATCAGGAGATGGACAGATGCCTGTACAATGGCGCATTATTTATCCATAAAAAGGAAGGGAATTCTGACACGGGCCCCAACATGGATGAGCCTTAAAGCCACGTGTTAAGTGAAACAGGTCATCCACAGAAGGACAAGTGGACGATTCCACTTCTAGGAGGCACCTAGAATGGGCAAACTGGTGAAGACAGGAAGTAGAACAGTGCTTCCCAGGGCTGGGGGAGGGGAGAACAGGGAGTTACTGCTTCATGGGAGCAGAGTTTCTGTTTGGGAAGATGAAAAAGTTCTGGCGATGATGGCACCACATCGCAAATGTACTTAATGCCACTGAAATATACACTTAAAAAGGGCTGAAATGGCAAATTTTTAAAAAATATTTTATTTATTTGACAGAGAAAGATCCCAAGTAGGCAAAGAGGCAGGTAGTAGGGGAGGAAGCAGGCTCCCCGCTGAGCAGAGAGCCCGATGCGGGGTTTGATCCCAGGACCCTGAGATCATGACCTGAGCTGAAGGCAGAGGCTGAACCCACTGAGCCACCCAGGTGCCCCTAAAATGGCAAATTTAATGGTACATTTGACCACAATAAAAATTATTTTATTTATTTATTTTTAGATTTTATTTATTTATTTGACAGGGAGAGACACACAGAGAGAGGGAACACAAGCATGGGGTAGGAGAGGGAGAAGTAGGCTTCCTGCTCTGCAGGGAGCCTGATACAGGGCTCGACCTCAGACCCCCAGGATCATGACCTGAGCCGAAGGCAGACACTTGACACATGAGCCACCCAGGCGCCCCTATTTTATTATTTTTTTAATGTGTTTATTTATATCAGAGAGAGAGCATAAGGGAGCAGGGGAGGGGCAGAGGGAGAGAGAATCTCAAGTAGGCTCCCCACTGAGCTCAGAGCCCACTGCAGGGGCTTGAACCCACGACCCCGAATCATGACCTGAGCCAAAATCAAGAGTCAGACGCATCACTGACTGAGCCACCCAGGCACCCCAATAAAAAATTATTTTAAAAGCTGCTACATGTTTAAAAAAAAAGAGAAAACTCTGCAGCTTCTCATAAATTAGTGACCCTGGGCCTCTCGTTCTTGTGATCGCAGGTCCTCGAGGCCAACGCTTTCAGAAGGGAGACTTTCACGCAAGTGATGTTGACATCTTCTCCTTTGTGTGATGAGCAAATAAGTAAATGGAGGACGGCGTTCGGGTTCCATACTGCATCTTCATCAACACTCATCCTATCTTCCAGTTAAATAGGAGCATTTTCCTTTGTAGGAGCCTTCTCGCAGCTGTTATTCTTAAATGCACTGGTATTTACTTAGACTTGACCTTTCCCAGAGGAGGTTTAAAGAAATCCGTAAGCCCTGATTAAAAATAGAAGGCTGTACACCTTCTCAAGGGTTAACGTAGGCAAAGCAGAGCAATGTCGGTTCTAACTTAAGCACCTGTTTTTGAAGGCTCCTTTGGCACATTCTCATTTTATCTCTCCATCCATTTGGGCTAACGCTGATTCATTGAGCATTTTATAAAATCACTGAGAAACTCCAGAAAAATATTCCTGCCTTGTTTTAAGAGGGTCGTATTTGGAGCAAAAGAAGGAAGAAAAGTATCTGTCGATTTGATAAATCATTTGTGAGAAAGAGGTACCTGCAAAGCACAAGACTGTGCGGGCAGTTCCAGGAATGAAAGAGGAAAGGAGAGCATCCCATACAGTTTCTTTAAGAATGTTTTTTTTGTGTGTGTGGAACGTTCAGACTCATAAAGTAATTCCAGAGGCGCCTGGGTGGCTCAGTCTGTTGAGCGTCAGACTCTTGGTTTCAGCTCATGTCCTGATCTCAGGGTCGTGAGATCGAGTCCTGCATCGGGCTCCACATTCATCGTGGAGTCTGCTTGAGATTCTCTCCCTCTCTCTCTCCCTCTGCCTCTTAGTTTTTATAAATATCCTCTAATCACATGAAAAAGGTGGACAAAAAGCTTTGCATTGAACTGACATTTGTCCATAATCTTGCCAACAGATCCCAAGAAGAAATTACTGATCGTTAGAAACATGTCCCTCATCGAGCGCCTGGGTGGCTCAGTCGGTTGAGTGCCTTCAGCTCAGGTCATGAACCCAGGGTCCTGGGATCGAGCCCTGTGTTGGACTCCCTGTTCAGTGGGGAGTCTGTTTCTCCCTCTCCCTCTACCCCTCCCCCCTTCTTGTGCTGTCTCTCAGATAAATAAATATATATATATTTTTAAAAGTCCATCATAGAGCATCCTTCCAAATTTCAGGATTTTCTTCAATGATCTTACTGAAACACAGGCTGAGGAGGACTGATGCATGCTTGGTGCTACCCTCTCCCTGGAAGGGACCACCTCAGAGGATATGACAGCTGGAGAGGGCCTGGCCGAGGGGGGTCACACGGCATCTGAGCAGCAGCCCACAGCCCAGTCCCTGGAACAGGGCACCTTAGGTCTGGCCACCTCCCCGGGGTTAGATCGGAACCACAGATCAGTCGCTCCTGTGCTCTGGCCCTTTCCTCCTCCGTCTGGATGTTGAAGAACAGAAAACTTGGGTCTGGTCTGTAATGGAGACTTGCAGACAGGTGACGCATTTGAGTTTGGAGAAGATTATTATAATTATCCCGGGGCCCTGGAGTGGTGCTCGTTTGTGCTTCAGACACTAAAATCAAAGGGCAGATCTCTGAGAGGCTGATGTTGTGAAGGAGTCCTTAATAACAGAGGCACCCAGACCGGATTCTCTGTGCCTCAGGCTGGGTTTGCAGTGGGGAGATGTGAAGGGTGCCGGGGAGATTAAAGGTGTTCTGTGCCCTTAGGCCTCGTGCTGTTTATCTGCAAACCTCCTCGACCCGCCGTCTCAGACGAGTAGGACTCTCGTCCTAGAATCCCTGGCAGCGGGTTCTGGACAGGAAAGTAGATTCTCATCTCCTGCGAGTCACTGCCAGGCCTGGAACCACTAGCCCAGCGCCCACATTCTGGCAGCTAGGATCCTCACTGACGATCTACGTAAAGGCTCTTTACTGATCATAGAAATATGTCCATCACCAAGCAGTCCTTCTGAATTTCAGGCATTCCCTTGGACCGACTTAGTGAAACAAAGGCCACAGGGGACCGATGCATGATTTTCAACCCTCGGAAGCAGAACAGAGGAAGCAACATTTGCTAAATTGAGATCGTGTGTCATCTGTGAACAACCACGGACTGGGTTCATGAACGCACGTACCGGAAAGATATCCCCATCGCGAGGAAGTAGATCCAGGGGCTCGTTTTCTTTTCAAATTATGCATTCCATGACCACGTCCTAGGGTAGAAATCTAAGAGGTGTTGAGCCACACGATGGGCTGAAGTGACTCCGGGAGAGCCTGCAAACATGATCTCAGCCTGTCGTTGTCTGAGACCGTCAGAATCAGGACATCTGTTAAACACAGCCCTGCACCCCTCTGGAAAGATTTAATTTTAGTGTTTGCCAAGTTTGCAATCAGGATAATGTTTCCACTTTCGATTTCTCTTTGGTTATGGGTGTATGTAATGTGCAGAGGTATCGGGAGAAAGAAGCGAACGCGTTCAGAGAGTGTCATGGTATAACACATGTGGCTTAGTTCAATAGTGACCAGAACTCTGTCTCTTTAGACAGTGACGCTAATATTCATTATTCTATTACAACAATTCATTATTCTAATAGCTGGCATTCATTGAGCATTTGTAATGTGCCTGGCACTTTGCTAAGAACTTTATACCAATTAACCTGCTTAATGATTACAGACACATTTTGAGGTGGATACTGTCCATATCTCAGTTTTGCAGAAGAAGAGACAGAGGGTCAGGGAGGTTAAGTGACATCAGCAAGAACCACTTGCCAAGAAATGAAGGAGCTGTGCATAAACCTCATTCGTCCAAAGCCCATACTGTAGTAACTGTACTTCTATATGGAGAATTGCTTGAGTGCCTGGCATAGTAAGTCAGCTTCAGTGTCCTTGCCCACTATAACCAAACCTTGGCCTCCAGCTTGAGTCCTGAGCATGGCAGGAAACACTGCTGTCAGTAACTGATCTGTCCTACTCACAGTGGGTAGATCTGGGATGGAAGAAAGATGAAACTCTAGCTGCTGTTCCCATATTAGAGTATCCTCAAACTACCCCCAGGGGACTTCCGTGTGGTTCATGTGCCATCCAGGCTTCTGGAGAACACATTGTTATCACACAGGCCATAATTTACTTTTCTCGCCTGTCAGCGGGCTCAGTCCTGATCAAAAGTAGGCAGTTTTGTATTCGTGTCTTCTCAAAAGCAGTACCCACTTTCCGTTAATTCTGCTTTTAGGTTTGTTTTCTTCCTTGATGTGGAATCCTTGGGGAAAGTGACATGTGATGAAAAATATTTGAGACAACCTGAGAGTGATTTTTCACTGTATGTGAACCTTTCTAGCAAGACTCCAAAGCACTCTGTGGTTTCCCTGTTGGAGGAATCCATTGCTAGCTCTAATTGTGGCTGGGGAAATCAAAAGAGAGAAGTAAGTGGTGTGTTGAAATACCTGTAAGATTGGCCATCAAGTACATCAGGTCGTCATAATTCTTCCCTTTTTACAGGAAACTCAAACACACATCCACCTCTCCAGTAATGAAGATTTTTTTCCTTCTTCATGTTGTTGCTTAGGTTGGCATCTGTCCCATGAGAAATCACTGAACAGATTTAATTTTGTTTATTCTTTCTTTCGAGACAGCGTATTTGCTCTCTGCCAAAATTATCCGAAGAATGAGATGAATTTCAACCAGAGATGTAAGGCCCTAAAAAAAAAATCTAGGTCACAGCTAACATAGAAGTGGTTTTGTCTTGCTGACATCAGGGTTTTCCTGTTCCTCTTCTGGAAAGAAAACGACTATGTATTGATATTTCAGAATTAAAAGTAGCCCATATTTCTGACTTGCTATTGTTTCCTGTTCCTCTGATAGAAAACTTCGATTTCCTTTGTCTAAGGCATTCTGCTTTGACCCCACACAGCTGGACAGACACAGGTGACCTAAGAGTCCTGGGCCAGCTTCAGTGTTATGGTGATGTCCCTTGGGCTAGGTCATAAAAGCAAGCCCAGGAGAATGTTCCTGTAGCCTCAACAGGGGCCTCTGGCCTCTAGGAGCTCCTTGCGGCAGACAGAAAACAAGGCCCCCTAAACAAGACAATGGATTTAAAAATCTAGTAAACTGAATTCTAGATCAGGCCTTATGTCCTGTTTGGCTAAGTTACCAAACTTCTCTTGACCAGCTTTCCTGATTAAGAATGGAGATGATGAACCAGAAAATCTCTAAGTTCTTGCCAAGGTTAAGAGTTTGAGGATTCCATGGTACTCTGTGCCCAGAACCTTTCTGATGTCTACTGTCTCATTCTGTCTCTTGGGGCCACTCCCCATGAACCCCATGAAGAGGAGGGCTGCGTGCACACGATCAGCTCAGACCCGTCACGATTGTCAGAAATGTCACGTTAGCAGACTGTCTAGTTCTTGGGCTGTTTCACTGAAACAGGATTCCCGTCCTCTCAGGTTCTCTGGGCTTAAGATGGTATATACAAGCTTTGTAAGCTTTCTTCTGATGGAGAGGGAAGCATTCGGTTCTCCTGAAGGCAGCCGCCTGGATGGATCACTTGGTGGAGCATCTGACTCTTAGTTTGGGTTCAGGTCAGGATCTCAGAGTCATGAGTTACAGCCCCGCTTCTGGCTCTGCACTCAGTGGGGAGTCTGCCTGGGATTCTCTTCCTCTCTCCCTCTTCGTCTTCCCGTCCCTTGCTCTCTCTCTTTCTGTACCCCCCCCCAATAAGTGAATAAAGTCTTTTAAAAGAGAAAGATATTTTAAGACAAATAAAAATTAAAAGAATTCATTAGCAGTAGTCCAGCATTAAAAGAAATACTGAAAGTATTTATACAGGTAGAAAGAAAATGATCCCAGAAATGCAGGAAAAATGAAGAATGACAGAATAGGTAAATGCGTGGTTAAGCTGGTATATATTAAAAATATATTGGGGTGCCTGGGTGGCTCAGTGGGTTAAAGCCTCTGCCTTTGGCTCAGGTCATGATCCCAGGGTCCTGGGATCGAGCCCCGCATTGGGCTCTCTGCTCAATGGGGAGCCTGCTTCCTCCTCTCTCTCTGCCTGCCTCTCTGCCTACTTGTGATCTCTCTCTGTCAAATAAATAAATAAAATCTTAAAAAAAAAAATATATATATATATATATATAATGGATTGATCATAGGTAGGTAGAGGGATGAACAGATAGGTGATAAAACAAATATAGAAAATATTAATTATAGGGCACCTGGGTGGCTCAGTGGGTTAAAGCCTCTGCTTTCGGCTCAGGTCATGATCCCAGAGTTCTGGGATCAAGCCCCGCATCGGGCTCTCTGCTCAGCAGGGAGCCTGCTTCTACCTCTCTCTCTATCTGCCTGCCTCTCTGCCTACTTGTGATCTCTACCTGTCAAATAAGTAAATAAAATCTTAAAAAAAAAAAGAAAATATTAATTATAGAACCTGGATGAGGGAAGAATTATACAATGTACAACTTTGTTTTTGAAAAATCTCATCTCAGAATAAAATGTTGAGAAAAATATATGGACAAATGTAAGTGAATATTGATCGTCTAAAGCAAGAAAAAAATAAGGTCACGTGGGGTTTAAAGTACATACACGGTCAGACATAGAATTCAATGTCTGACCAAAATAATACAAAAAGTGGAAGAGGTATAAATGGAATGAAAGGGTTATGAGGTTAGAACAACATCCAGGAGTATTAAAAGTTGTCATTTTACTAGACCATAGTAAGTCAGAGACATATATCATGATCTCCACAGTAATTAGTAAAATAATCCGAAGGAGGGGAAATAGAATGACAACCACTTGATCCATCTAAAAGAAAGCAAGAAAGGTGGGCACTTGGGTGGCTCAGTCAGTTAAGTGTCTGCCTTTGTTCAGTTCAGGTCATGATCCCAGAGTCCCGGGATCAGGCCTCACACGAGGCACCCCGCACAGCAGGGAGTCTGCTTCTCCCTCTCCCTCTACTTCTCCTCAGCTCATGCTTGCTTGCTCACCCTCTATCTCAAATAAATAAATAAAATATATTTTTTAAAAAGCCCTAAAATCTCTAACTGGACTGCTTATAAGAGACACTACTTAAATATAAGGACACCGAGAAAAATACTCTGTTTTAAAAATAAAAGAATAGGAAAAGATACACCTTGTAAATAACAAAATAAGCTGGGGGTGTTCTACTAATGCCAGAGGAAGTAGACTTTAAAAGAAAAGTCACCATTAAAGAGACATTTTGTAAACATTAACGGGTCACTCCACAAGGAAGTTGTAACAATTCTAAATTTGTTCTGATAACAGAACTCCAAATGGAGGAAGCAAAAATTGAAAGAAGGATAAAATAACCCAATCCATAGTCCCAGTGGGAGCTCGAACACCCCCTCTCAAGAGCTGATAGCTCAGGCAGACAGAAGAACCAATCAGGATGTACAAGATCTGAACAACATGATTAATTCATTTTACCTGACCGACGTCCATGGATCACTGGACTGACCAATGACACAGAACAATTTCTTCCGAGTTACCAGAACTTACCGCGTGTGGGCTTTTTATAAAGTGAGTTTCAACAAATTTCAAAGGCCTGAAATCCATTGAGTTTGCTTTTTGACCAAAGAGAAATTGAGCTAGAAATCAATGACCAAGAAAATAGAAAATCCCCAAATGTTTGGAAATGGAGCAGTCCGCTTTTATGTCACCCAGGGGCTAAAGAATAAGTCTCTGTGGAAATTAGACAATATGTTGAAGTTAAATGACAATGAAAATTCTACATGTCAACCGCTAACTAACCCATCGTGCCTAAAGTATGGGTTTCCGACTAAGGCGTTTTAAATGTTAAGTAACTGTCCCTGTGGTGAAAATGAGTACTGACCATATATGTATTGCATATGTATGCTGAAAAACTACTGTATTTTATATTTTTTAAGATTTATTTATTTATTTGAGAGAGGGAGAGTAGGAGCAGAGTGAGAGAGAGAGAATCTCAAGCAGACTCCCCCACTGAGTGTGGAGACCGATGCAGGACTCGATCTCACAGCCCTGAGATCACAACCTGAGCCAAAGCCAAGAGTCAGGCGCTTAACCTACCAAGCCACCCAGGTGCCCCAGAGAGACTGTATTTTAAACGTAACAAGGATAAAACCAGAGCTTTAGGTGAGACTTCCAATTAGGACACACAAAGCAACGCTTAGACGAAGCTGTTGTGAAAGCACACTTATTCCATAATATCATATTCATCCGTCCAAGAAAAGGATGCCTCTGTAATTGCCGGGTGATTTCTCGACACGGAGACATCGTCTGTCATGCCTCCGATGGCCATCTCCCATTTCCCTGGGTATTGCTTTCCCGGGAGGAAGCCTTCCTGGGAGCGGAGGAAGGGAAAGGCAGGAGAACCCGCTCCGCCACATTTTGGGGCTTAATATTCTCCACCCGATGGCCGTAGTGCGATCGGAGGAGCTGGAAATGGAATCAGAGACCTCAGGGGCAGCCCAGATGATGAGTCAGCCTGGATGGGAAGGTTATCACTGTTGGCTCCGTGTGCGTAATTAGAAGCTGGTGGAATATTATCCTTCACTCCACCTGCAAAAACCTGCATTTGCGAGGCAGCTGGGTGCGTGAAGAACATGCTGAAAACAGCGTTTGTGAGCCATGACTGAAAACCGTCCATCCCCAGCGGCCGCCAGAGAAAGAGGGGTGCGAGGAAGCGTGGCCGCCTTCTCTGGGGGGCAAGGAAGTGTGGCCGCCTTCTCTGCGCGCGTGTGGACAGGCGGTGACTTCCCCGAAGCTCTAGCTGATGGTCCCGTTGTGGAGTCTGGGCTTTCTTCCTGGCATCTGGGCGGATGGCCCGATTTTCTTCCTCCCAAGGACATAATCATTAGTGTTTGACTTTCTTCCAGTCTGGAACATTCTGGAATGTAAGAGCTGCCTGTGAGGAGGCCAGTGCTGCCCATAGCCACTCGGCCCCACGCTTCCGTGGGCAGAGTCTGAGGGCGTCCACAGAGGAGGCAGGAGCATAACTGGTTTCTCCCCGGTCGTCTCCCTGGTCTACCTGCGCACACGCTTCTCCCCTTGCATCAGGTGTGTGTCTGTCTGTGTGTGCACACATGCACACACCTGTATCTGTGGGGGCAGGGAAGTACCCTTTCATCCTTTTCTGGAGGGAATTAATTGAAATTAAAGGAAATTAATGCGGCATGATCAGACTATGACGAGCTTAGAAAAGTCATCCCAGATAGATTCTCCATGGTAAATTTCATATATATATATATATATATATATACACACCCACACATTTATTTTTGTGAGAGAGAGAGAATGAGTGTGCACAAGCATGAGCGCGGGGGAAGGGGGAGAGGAAGAGAGACAAGCAGACTCCCCACCTAGCTTGGAGCCCAACTCGGGACTCGATCCCAGGACCCTGGGATCATGACCTGAGCCAGATGGCAGACGCTTAGCCCACTGAGCCGCCCAGGCACCCCTAGATAGTGAATTTAGAAGTAATCTCCGAGTTCCTACTTCATGCTGTTTCCTGCCGTGCATGTTCCGTGGGAAGTAAGGTCCAGACTGTTATCACCTGATCTTATCTTTCCTGGACAGGTAAACTTGGCCAAATTGCTGGAGGTGTGCAGCGGACCATAGATGAACAGGTAGCCGCTGCATTGATCATTGTAGTAACCCAAAAAGTGTCTACCCACAGATGTGCTAACTCTCTGCGTGCGAGTCAGCTGAAGGGGGTCACGGAGGCACCCACTTTAGCTTGGCTTCGGAAACCATGTGTTTCTAGGAAGCAGCTTGTCGGTACTGGAGGATTTCAGATTGATCATTTGATGCTCTGGGCCGGAAGGGATGGAAAACTGGACGGAAGTTTTGTTTTGTTGGGGTTTCGCTTGTGATGGTCAGGCTGGGAGGTCCAGAGCCCGGGACAGCACTGAAGCCATATGGAATGTAGGAAGAGCTCATCTTCCTAAGGGGGAAATTCCAGATCCTTTGGGAGTCTGCTGAGGCTTGTCCTCGATAGAATGACCTTCCAAGGCACACTCTGTTTCAGACCCGGGAGCTGCTTGTCATTAACTAGAACGTAGACCGCCCCAACTCTTGCTAAAAACAAGACTTTTTTAGGACTCCCATGACAGACATCCATTCTCTGAGCCCCCGAGAGGAGCACGGGGGACATTCCTTCTGGTTCTGAAATTCCTTAGAACAAGGTTGTTGACTTGCTGGGCCCTTTTCCAGGGCACCGACCTCGCACCTGTGAGCTTGACTGGCTGGTCTGGGAGTGACCCTTGTCTCAGACTTTAGCTTTATAAAGTGACAATCTGATTTGAGCAAACAGCGTGGATCGCTTAACCCGCATCCTGATTTCCTAAACAAGACGCACTTGCAGTGAATACATTTCACCTTCGAGGACCGAGTTCTTTAACATACACTCTAAGTTTTCCGAGTTCGAGAAAATACATGACTGCATAGAGTGCAAAACCCGTAACGCTGTAGAACTCAAAACAATGGGGTTGAAACGGGGCTCGTTGTAAGTAACATATTAATAACACCTGGTGTGATGCCTGTTAACACGCTTAGGGCCTGGAGCAAATTGGCTGGCGCTCCTTCTGCTTTTGCCAATAACTTGTCAAAAACTGACTTAGAGCTCCTTCCAAATTCTCAGAAGAACATCCACGACCAGGTAGCTTCTGCAGCAATCAGCCTTCGCCAGGGCAAGGGCTGGCTCCCGGCCAACTTGAGGAGTCAAGCTGAATCGGAGGTGAACTCCGAGGAGTTGAGAGGGGGGCCTCGGGATGGCAAGACGCCCGATAAGAATGCGAGGAGTTAATTGATTTGTAACTTACCCAAGTGTCAGGGTGAGGATAAAGGTGAAATTCATTTCCTTCACCAGCTCCAGCGCCAGGTCCTTATTTTTGGAGCTCAGACGCAGCCTCCATCCCAGGAGAACCAGAGAAAACTCTTCCTAAGGAGCCCAAGACCTAGGACTCACTGAGTCCCACTGCTTGGATCTGGTGCACGGTGGGCACCGAGATTTGCACCTGGATCCCATCGAGGCCAGAGCTCTTTGTCACCTGTTGCTGTATCACTTTATGGAAGTGCGCGGAGCAAATGTTTTCTCTCTCTGACCGCTGAAAGGAGCTGATATCCCAGCTTTGGCATACACACGGATCACAGAGCCTCGTTTCTCTCTGCAGAGCACTTTTGAAACGCAGGATAATTGCTGTGCCGGGCTGGTAGGTAGAATTCAGACCTAAATTAGACTTTGTGACCTGAAGTATAAACAATTGCATTTTTGCTAAGACTGCCCAAATTTAGAGGCACCCAGCAGTCCAAATTAATTCTGGTCCCTTATCAACACACACACGGAGGACGGTTGAGCCTCTCTTCCTAAATTTGGCTCCGCAGTGCTTCTGTCTTTAGAACTAGGCAATTGCTTCCTTATACACGCATAGTGCTTCCCTCGTATTTTGGTGACTACGGCTCTAGGGCACGTAGCTGGATGCCAGCTTTGCATCTATAAAATTCTTTGAGAATTTGGCCCGTTGACTACCCAAAGCCAGTACCTATAAACCAAACAAGGTGGCTTACACTTTGGACGAACGCCAGACCCAGGATAGATAACCAGATCCGCCCTTTCTGATAAGAAAGTCATTTTGTCTCTTGTTTTATAAGGACTGAGAAGGGTCACTAGAGTGTGATCTCTTCCCACTAGAGACTTAACATTTAACGGAAAACTAGATAAAACGTTCACACTTTCTCACATCGTTCTGAGAGCCCACTGGAATGAGAGGAGGTTATGTTTAGGAAGAAGGAGCGGCAGTTATTCTGGAAATAGTGCCTGGTTTATACTGCAGGCTCAGAGAAGGTCAAAACTAGGCTGGTCTTGCTCTGAGCACTCTGTACATTCTGGTTTGATTGACTGAATAAATGAATGACAGTAATGGTCGTGATTATAGACATAGTCTGGGTATGAAGAGGACGCCTCTGGATGAAGAAAGAGAAGCAATGTCAGGGGCTAACAGACCCAGGACATCAGCAGGTCCCAGATTCTCCCATGAGTGGGATGGGATTGCCCCCCAAAACTTATCTATACTAGCTGGGAAAGAAGCTTATGGCGAACTTTTTTTTTGAACTACACATACATTTTCCTAATTTGTCTTTAAAAATGACATCTAGGGGTGTCTCGGGTGGCTCAGTCTGTTAAGCATCTGACTTCTGCTCAGGTCATGATCCCGGAGTCCTGGGATCCAGTCCCGCTACGGGCTCTGCACTCAGTGGGGAGTCTGCTTGTCCTCCTTTCTCTCTGCCCCTTCCCCTGCTTGTGCTGTGTCTCTCAAATAAATAAATAAAAATCTTTAAAAGAAATTACATCTAGATTTCCACGCCTCACTTTTCCTCGTGAATATACTTAAGTAACATAAAAGATTTCATGTCTATGTGGCCACATATGACATGAATTAAACTTCTAATTTATATAAAGTGTCAAGATCTTCATGCCCCTTTTGGGTTGTGCTGACCACCTTGTAGATACCATGTGTCGAAAAGTTTTTCAGATACTGGCTTTTCCCAAATTCGGCATTTACATTCTTGAAAGCACTTCCTTTCCGCCCCCCGCACAGATCTAACTAAATATTAGAGGTATTTGACCTTTTATTGTAAAAAAAAAAAAATGTTTGATGTTCTGACTATTTTCAACAAAAGATCTCTGTTCTCAAATGCATTCTATGGAGAGAATTCCTCAGTTCTTTTGAGAGGGATAAAAATTCTCTCTCAAGTCCACCAGACTGAAAGATCAAGGGCATCAGAGCACCCCATGTCGGGAGAGCGATCATCATCATGAAAGGAGGCTTGTCGGTGAGGGGATGGACCAATGGATTTGGAGTTAGAACTTAGGACTTTTCCTCTTGGCGCTGGCACGGGGTGGTGCCTTATGAAGGTCTGAATCTCTGTCTCTCCTGTGAGGCTTTGTTTTCTAGGACCAACCTACTTTGGTAGGCTCAAACCTACCCATCGCTCACTCCCCCTCTTCTGGGCACAGATGGCCCCGTTCCAGGACCTCTGCAACACATGCCCCCCCTGCCTTCCTGGCCGCTTTCCACCCTTCCTTTCTCCCTCTGTGCTTCTTCCCTTGTTTTCTCATAAAATTGAAGCCATGATCAGGCTTGGAAAACGGAGTACAAGACCAGAGCAGGGTATGAAGGAACTTGTAAAACTATGTATCATAGACATACAGATCTTTAACTTCCTACTATAAGACTAATTGCATAGTGGTCTTCACCTGGGGAAATATAGCAATAAAACATAGTATTGTTTAAAAAAAAAAAAAAAGGCAAGCTATACCCGGCTCCCAGGATGCCTGACAGCTCCGAAGAGCTGGAAGGACTGTTTTCTCATTAGCAGACTCGGGATCCTTACTTGTGGACAGTTGAAGTCTTGAAGGGACAAAGGGCATTGCATACAAATCGCACATAAAGTCCTTTCATTCCTTTCGTCAGACTTTCTTTTCTGAATAGCACGGATCTTGAAACTCATGACCAAATGGCAACAGTCATAAAATGTGTGGATTCAGCGGCACATCAAGGAACACGGACTGCTTTTTAACCCCCTCTGTGTTGTGTTTCCGGAATACACAGGATCCATTTTAATCTCCGTGTCTTGAGATGATTAAGGATTTTCTTACATAGGCTATTTCCCTTGGGGACACTCGCAGGTAATTTAGGCATGATTTCTTTCAGAGTTCTTTTCATTATTCATAACGGTTTAGCAACCAGTAAACCTTCTTCCTTGCATATGAATACCTACTTTTTTATGTAAAAGGTGTCACTGGTGTGCTAGATGTCTTAAAATACTTGGGGCAGTATTTTCTTACAGGAGGGAACAGGAAACTACTCTCCCTTAGGCCAGCCTGCTGCAGAGACGGGGGCGGGGGGGTGGGGGGGGCTAATTTCCTCTGTCCCCCCAGACAGCCTTCGTCACACACACTACTTGTGTTTTGGGGGCTAGGAAGGACATCACTATGATCCACAGCCAAGGAATTCGTTGAACTGAAAGCTCTTTAGCAAATTTTCCAAGTCTTCTGGGAAGCCATTCTTAATCCCATTATTATTTATGTAGTTCCCTGTCTTTCTGATAAACCAGAATTTAGCCATGAAGGCATCTGCTGTCAAATCTCTATTATGATCTTGTCTTTATGTGTGAGCTGATTTGTTGTCCCAATCAGTGGATGGCCTCAGGTACTGTGTTATTCTGCCTTTTTTGTGTGTGGTCTGAGGATGGTGGGAACATCATAGAATGGTACACAGTGGGGGCACCAAGACGCCCCTTGAAGAAAGATCTAGAAGGAGCCTCTTCACGTCCATTACACATGGTCACTAGAAGTTCTGGAGAACACAAGAGATGGGGGAGAAGACGGTGGGGGTGGCAGCTTTTCCAGCCATCTACCAGGCCACCCCAAACTTCTGGTTCGGATCCCCAGCTCACTGGTACTGAGAATGATGCTAAACAAACGTGTTGACCAACAGACCAGACCTTAAGTTGCTTCTCCTTTGTGCTTCGGGATGGAATCCCGTGCGTAGTGTTCATTTCACTTTCACCAACTTTAAGGACCATTTTCACCAGTTGGGTTTTAATTTGGTACAGAGGGAAACACAGCAGATTATGTACAGAAGCATTTGGATTCTAGATCTTGTTCTGGAATTTATTAGCTGTGTGACCAAGAGCAAGTGAGTTAACTTTTCAGAGCTCTGGCTCTTCAGTCATTCACGGAGGACTCACAACCAAATGAAACACTTTGAAAACTATAAAACAGTACTTAAAGTGCCTTCTAGAAAATGGGCGTTGTTCTGGACTCCATTCCTCTAGCACTCCATCCATCCTTCTGTCCATCCGTTCATCCCATTATTTTTTAATCTTTTTTTAAAAGGTTTTATTTATTTTTTGGGAGAGAGAGAGAGAGAGAGCAAGCACATAATTGGGAAGGAGAAGCAGAGGGAGAAGGAGAAACAGAGTCCCTGGGGTTCCATTCCAGGCCAGGACCCTGAGATCATGACCTGAGCCGAAGGCAGAGGCTTAACTGACCGAGCCACCCAGGTGCCCTCCCATTATTTTTTCTTCTTAAGATTTATTTATTTATTTATTTATTTATTTATTTTAGAAGGTATCGGGGAGGGGCAGAGAGAGTCTTAAGCCAACTCCCCAGTGAGTGCAGAGCCCGATGCAGGGCTTGATCTGATGACCCTGAGATCAGGACCTAAGCGGAAACCAAGAGTTGAACCCTTAATTGACTGAGCCCCCCCAGGCACCCCGGAGAGAGAATCTTAAGCAGGCTCCATCCCCGGCACAGAGCCTGACTCTGGGCTCCATCTCACAACCCTGAGATTGTGGCCTGAGCCGAAACCAAGAGTTGGATGCTTAACTGAGCCACCCAGGTGTCCCAGCTTTGGACTGGGTTTTAAGGGATGGTTTGCCTGGGGAAGAAGAGAATTCTTGGCAAAGCAACAGCATGTGTAGTCTCCGAGCTGAAAAGCCCGGCGTGCTTGGCAAGTGGCCAGTCCTTCTCTCAACTCCCGTTTGGCTCCTCTGACCCCTCGCTCCTGCTTCCACTCCCGCCACTCCAGCCCCGGGGTGTCCTCCCAGGTGTTCCCTCCGTCGTTCGTTCACGCGGTCACCGGATGCTGGGGAAGAAGGGAGTCTTTGGAAACTTCCGCCTGCATCAGAATCACCTGTGGAGCTTGTTAAAAATGCAGATTCTAGTCCCTTGGGACTCCATCAGAATCCCTGTGGTGGTCCCCAGGCATTTCCCACGCAGACGACCAGGACCACACTTAGAGAAACGCGTAAACGGATTCCTTGTGTGGAGAGGGGAGGGTTGCCAAAAACCTCAGAATCGGAGGGAGATGGTCTCATGCTGTCCATGGGCACGGCTGCCCCTCCAGTGTGCAGGCGTTGTCTGTGCCTTTCTCACCTCGCCCTTCCTGCTTGCGCTCCCCTTTGCTGTCACTTCTTTCTCCTCCCATGCCACCACCTGTTCCCGTGCGGTCCCAGAGCCCCGTTTGTGTGCCTCCTGCCCTGCACCGTGCCACTCCTTCCCTCGGGCACAATCCGTGCCTTGGCTCTGTCTGCCCAGCGTCCCAGGCTGCATGGCCACACACAATGGAGTGGTGTGCAAAGTTGACAGTCACACTGAAAGCCCCCCCCCTCGCCTCTCTACCCTCTTCCCTTGGGGGGCTCCCTGAAGGAAAGGAAAAGAAACAGGAACACCCGCCCCCCCAAAGCGGGGGAAGGCATGATTGGAGATATCCCAGCCAAAGGGCGTGGGTTGTCTGATTCCGCACTTCCATTACCGAGAGCATTTGAATAGTTGAAAGATGCGTAAACAGTGAGACTAGATGTCTTCACTGCAATATATGCATGTGGATATTATCCTCACGGGGACATACGCCTGCGTCCGTTTGCCTACAAGTATTTACTTGCAGACCCACACGCGCATCCAGAACCTT
This sequence comes from Mellivora capensis, assembly GCA_004024625.1. Classification (NCBI taxonomy): domain Eukaryota; kingdom Metazoa; phylum Chordata; class Mammalia; order Carnivora; family Mustelidae; genus Mellivora; species Mellivora capensis. Next base: position 31,600 of record PISX010009386.1, read on the forward strand.
GGTCCTGTCGCTTTGTCTGCACCAAATGGGTGTATATGGATGTATAATTAAAGATTTTAAACACTTGATTTTGATCGTCTGCTTTGCAGCTGCCGTGCTCAGAAAATTCCTAAGCTTCTGCGGGTTAATGGGAGTTCCAGCAAGTGTTTCTCTCTCTCTCTCTCCCCGGTCTCTGTTAGTAGAGCTCCTCTCTTCTCTGCCTCTCTCCCTCTCTCCCCCTCCCTGCCTGCCTGCCTCTGCTCTTCCCTCCCTCCCGCTTCGGAGATAGCAGACAAGAGAGAAACTGGTGCGGTGCGGCTTCCCCTGAGAAACGTGCCTGCAGGCGGCGACGGGCAGGATCCCAGGAGTTCCTCTTGCATCCGATGCCCCGCGCTTGGAGGGAAATGCAATGTTGGAGCAGGGGCTGAGCTGGACTAGAAAGGTGGCTGGGAGCTCGGGGAGGCCAGGAGCGTGGTGTAGCTTTAGGCTGGAATCACAGGAATGTTTCACCGGGGTCTGCCCTGAGCCTTCCCAGACCCCCATGGATTGCAGAATTCCCCAGCCTTTTCTCCTTTACCTTCGCTCTATCTCCCTTCCTCCTGAGATGGCCCCAGATCTGCAGGAGACATTTGCAAGGAGCTATTTACTAACAGATGTGAAGACATGGATTCTGGACTTGGTTATTTAGCCATGATTTATCCACGATGATGGATTGGAAAGCATTGTAAGTAACAGCGGTCTCTGTGCCTGTAGTTAGATGGTCTGTCTTAGTTGGTTGTTGTTGTTTTTCTTTTTAACTTTTTCAGTGAATTTCCTTTTTGAGAAAAGTGAAAATACCATGTATCAAGTATTCCAAAGAAGTTAGGAGGGTCCAGATTATATGAGTTTTCTTCTTGTTCTGTTGACTTGCAGAATCCTTAGAGCTGTATCAGAGGGACCCACAAACTACTGAATACTGAACCTCCAGACATCCCCCTGGAGGGGAGGCTGAGATGGGAAATAAATGAACTGGGTTTTTGAACTGACAATCATTGCAATAATCAGACTTATTCAGAGTTGCTAAAATATTTGACAATTGGCTTGCCGCGGAATCAAAGACAGAATTGAAATGTATTCTCTTTGCCGGGTCATAAAAATAAGTTAGCCTATGGCTTTCAGAACAGGCTCTAGCTACATACATAGGAGATTGATTTTTTTTTTTTTCCACCCTCATGTTAAATGTCGACTCTATTTTTCATTCTATTTCAGCTTTTCTTGAGACAGACCACCTCCCCGATCTAGCGATCTGGCGTATAATGTCTGGGCTGTAGGACGCTAGCAATTTGAAGGCAACACAGGGTTTTCCATCTTTCTGTCCTGGGGCTTGATTTAAGCACTTTAAACTCCCCAGTCTTAGGGGGGAAAGAGGTAACTTGCAGACCAGAATCAGTTTATTTCATAGGAGAAAGGAATAGCAATCTGAAAGATTAGACATTGAAATGAAAGAATATGATTTGCCTTTTCTTCGAAATTTGAAATGAGGTTAATTTTGTATAGAGTGAATTAAGCTTTGTTGATGAAAAAAAAAGTATATTCTAAGAGACTTTGAAGATTATAAGTCAGTTAGGTAAGGATATCAAAGCAGATTGCTGGTCTTTTTTTTTTTTTTTTTTTTTTTGGCCGGTTGCAACTTTCTCTCTTCGGG